>MCJB01051948.1:0-19877 GCA_002018475.1 Nicotiana obtusifolia
ATCGATACGAGGCAAAGGATATTTGTTCTTGATTGTTACTTTGTTCAGTTGCCTATAATTGATGCACATTCTCATCGTGCCATCTTTCTTCTTCACAAATAGAACCGATGCACCCCAACGTGACACACTAGGGCGAATGAACCCTTTATCTAGGAGTTCCTGAAGTTGCTCCTTTAATTCTTTCAACTCTGCTGGTGCAATACGATACGGTGGAATAGAGATGGGCTGAGTGCCCGGCACCAGGTCAATACAGAAATCAATATCCCTGTCCGGCGGCATGCCCGGCAGGTCTGCAGGAAATACATCGGGAAAATCCCGCATAACTGGAACAGAATTGATGCTTGGAGTCTTAGCTCCAACACCCCTTACGAATGCTAGGTATGCAAGGCAACCCTTCACAACCATACGTTGGGCTTTCAAATATGATATCACCCTACCGGGAATATAATCAGTCACGCCACGCCACTCGATCCGCGGCACACCCGGCATAACCAAAGTAACTGTCTTAGCATGACAATCTAAAATAGCACGACATGGAGATAACCAATCCATGCCCAAAATAACATCAAAATCTACCATGCTTAATAGCAATAGATCAACTCGGGTCTCCAGACCCCCAGTAGTTACTACACACGACCGATACACACGGTCTACAACAACAGTGTCACCCATCAGGGTAGACACATGAACAGGTAGAGCAAGAAGCTCACGGGGCGTACCCAAATAATGAGCAAAATATGAAGACACATGTGAATAAGTGGAACCGGGATCAAACAATACAGAGGCATCTTTGTGGCAAACGGAAACAATACCTGTAATAACGGCATCAGAAGCACTGGCATCTGTCCTACCTAGAATAGCATAGAATCGAGCCTGGCCACCGCCTGCTCGACCTCCCCCTCTAGGGCAACCTCTAGCTGCCTGACCACCGCCCCTAGCTGGCTGGGCGGGTGATAAAGTAAATGGAGCAGAAGTCGAGGGTTGACCCCTCTGTTGGAACGATCTAGCTCCACGATGAGGACAATATTTCCGTATGTGGCCCATCTCGCCACACTCATAACAGCTCACTGGTGCTCTAGCAGATGCACTCGGTCTAGATGGACCCTGGGTTGACGGAGAATGAGCTGGAAGGGCGCTAAGTGTTGACTGGCCCTGCTGCAACCCATTATAGCCACGACCTGCAGATGCCCCACTATGCCCTGGGCGGACTGATTGAGCAGGCCTGAATGAACGGCCTCTACCTTGCTGAAACTGGCCTCTCCAAGGAGTACCACTGAAATTACCGGATCCTCGAGGCCTCTTAGCCTCCCTCTCCTCTCGCTCCTGACGGCGAACCGTCTCAATCTCGCGAGCTATGTCCACCACTTCTTCGAAAGTAGCACCCAATACTCTCTCCTTGGTCATAAAAATACGGAGATTATAGTTAAGACAATCCACAAACCTCCTGATCCTTTCACGATCAGTCGGAACCATCCAGACAGCATGTCGAGCCAACTCAGAAAATCTTGACTCGTATTGCGGCACAGTCATATCCCCCTGTAGCAGCCATTCAAACTATCTACGCAACTCCTCTCTGCGGTACTGCGGCACATACTTTTCTAAGAAAAGAACAGAGTACTGCTGCCAAGTAAGGGGCATTGCATCAACCGGCCTACGCCTCTCATACGCTTCCCACCAATTAAAGGAGGCTCCCGTGAATTGAAATGTGGTAAATGCCATACCACTAGACTCAAGAATCCCGGCTGTCCGGAGCATTCGTTGACACTTGTCAAGAAAACCTTGGGCATCCTCGCCCTCAGCACCACTGAATGACGGAGGCTGGAGTCTACCAAACCTCTCAAGACGACGTTGCTCATCGTCCGGCATAACTGGCACTATGAATTCCTGAGCCAGTGCAACTGGCTGGGCTGGAGGTGCCCCCGGCATCTGAAGTCCCTGCACTACCTGCTCAGGAGTACGGGCAACTGGACTTTGATTGCCTCCCCCGGCCTGAGAAGTAGTTGCGGCTATAGAGGATGAAACCGCCTGAGCTAGGCCAGTGCAAACGGTTAAAATCTGAGCCAAGGTCTCCTGAAGACCTGGAATAGCTGCAGGCACAACTGGTGCCTGAACTGGGGCTGCTGAAGCCTGTTCCTAAGCTGGGGCAGCTGGTGGATCAACAGATGCTGCCCTCGCCGCTCTGCCTCAACCACGACCACGACCATGTCTACGGCCTCTGGTGGCCTCAGTGGGTGGTACTGGTGGTCGTCTGCCTCATCCAATAGTTCGTGGCCTCACCATCAGTGAGAGAACAGGGTAGCAATAGTTTTAGTACTCAGATCAACAAGTTCGCACGATAAGGATTTCAAGAATATGGAATTTTCCTAAAAAGGTTCTGCAGCCTCTCGAAGATAAGTACAGACGTCTCCGTACCGATCCGCAAGACTCTACTAAACCCGCTCATGACTCGTGAGACCTAAGTAACCTAGGCTCTGATACCAAGCTGTCACGACCCAAAATCCCAACCCGGTCGTGATGGCGCCTCTCATGAAGACAAGGCCAGCCAAACCAGCTAAACTTCGCTCAAACATTTAAATAATACGAAAATAATATAAGTATGGTTAAATAACAGTAATTTGCGGGAAAATATAGTAAACCACTCCGACTACAGCCCTCAGATCGGGGTGTCACAAAGTCATGAGCCACTAATGAAGGCCTAATGATAATATAACTATTACAATATCTTGGGTACAATTGTTTGAAGAAAGTGGAAACAACAAAATAAAAGAGATACGGGCTGCGAACGCCAACAGATACCTCGTAATCTCCGAATCACCACCTTGACAATAGTAGTAGTCAGTACCTCGGGGTGGAACCGATAACGCCTAAATCTGCACACATGGTGCAGGGAGTAATGTGAGTACTTCCAACTCAGTGAGTAATAAATATAAATAATGACTGAAAGTAAGAAACACATAAGACTTAGAGCAATCCACGATGGAACAGTAAAAACATGTAACATCTCAAATAGATAGCGTGAAGTAAATGGAAACAACACCAACACAACCAAAAATGCAATACGATGCAATGCAATGCAATGCATGACTATCGTGGCGGACATGCCACCCGTTCCCTGGGTACCCGGCGCTTACTGTGGGGGTTCGGTAGCGTAATATTTCGTGACGGCGTGTCACCCGATCCATGCATGTCACATCTCGTGGCGGCGTGCCACCCGATCCATTTAAATCATTTGAAAATATCATTTAAGTTTCAAAACTGAGTTTATGAAATGAATCAGTGCAGCAACAATACCCCTTAAGGGTTCACATAACCGGCGAGATGCCAAATAATACCCCTGAAGGGTCCATATAACCGGCGAGATGCCAAATAATACCCCTGAAGGGTCCACATAACCGGCGAGATGCCCAGGTATGATTTAGTAAACAATGGCAAGTACCCTTGAAGGGTTCACATAGTCGGCGAGATGACCAAACAGGATTTAGTCAATGAGTCTCAATCAACTACGTAGTAAAATCATCATTCGGGATGGACCAAGTCACAATCCCCAGTAGTAAACGACAAAACATAGCACTACGATGTGCAAATCCGGGGTTTCAAGCCCTCAGGACATCATTTACAAGCATTACTCACCTCAAACCGGCTAAATCCTTAGCCCATGACGCCCTTGCCCTTTGAATTGGCCTCCACGTGCGTCGAATCTGTCCAAATTCAGGGCAATTACATCACAATATGTTGTGGGAACAAAGCCCAAGCAAAACGAATCGAAAAACATCAAGAAATCCCAAAATTAGAAAACCCGAGCCCCGGGCCCACTTCTCAAAATTCAGAAATTATCACTTCAACGGGTTCCTTATCTCCTCACGAGTTCACCCATATAAAATTTGTCGAATTCCGACACCGGATCGACCTCTAACCCTCACACCTAAGCCTTAGGGTTTTCCACAATTTTCCCAACCCAAAATACTAGTAAAAATGCTAAAAACAACTATAATCTTAGGTAATTCCTTCAAAATTGAATTAGGAATACTTACCCCGATGTTTCTCTTGGAAACCCTCCAAGAATTGCTTCAAAACTTGTTTCAATCTGAGCTCTCTAGTTCCAAATATGTTAGAATGGTCAAATCCCCTTCTTTAAGAATTTACACGAGATAATCTCCCTTGGATATGCTTTTGAAGTTGATTTGTTGTGATTCTATGGTGTTTGGATGTGTTCCTCTTCGTGGGTAACGAATATGGGTCTTGTAGGGCAAAATGAACACTAAGTTCTACTTAAAAAGCATCAAAAATCGGGTTAAAACACCCCTGTCAGGTCAAAAATGCGATTCTCTATGCCAAAAATGCGGTCCGCATTTCACCTTTGCGGTTCGCATTTTTGGTCTCAAATCTCGTCCCAAGTTCTGTCTCAGTTTGCGATTTCCAGGTCAAAAATGCGGTTCGCATTTCACGTTCTGCGGTTCGCATTTCTGACATTCTGCAGATTTTTCATTGACACAAAAATAGGCATAACTTTTCTCATACGATATCCGAATTGGACGATTCTTTTTGCTATGACTCCGAAATTTCGATACGGATCTAATACTTTAATCAAAACTGAATTTGAAGTCCATTTTTATAATATTATACCACTTATTCTTGAAGATACGACATCGACACATTCTTGAAATGCCGAAGTTAAGCTCCATCAACCATCCAAAATCCATTCGAGGCCCTCGGGACTTCAACCAAACATGCCAACATGTCCCATAACATTATTCAAACTTGTTCCAACCTTCGGAACGTTCAAAACAACTGATCAACACCAATTCACGTTGGATTCAAGCCTAAGGTTTTCAAAATCCTCTAAATCGCTATTTTGATCTAAACCCAACCAAACCACGTCCGAATGACCTGAAATTTTGTACACAAGTCATAAAGCACATACTGAAGCTACAGCAACTTTCGGAATTTCATTCCGACCCTCGGATCAAAATCTCGCCTATAAACCGGAAATCACCAAAATTCTAACTTCACCAATTCAAGCCTAATTCTACACGAAACCTCCAAAAATAATTCCGATCACTCTCCTAAGTCATAAATCCTCTCCCAAAACTAACCGAATCATCGGAATTCACATCCGAGCCCTCTAACTCATAAGTCAACATATAGTTGACTTTTACAACTTAAGCCTCCTTGAAAGAGACTAAGTGTCTCATTTCTTACCGATTTCACTCCGAATGCAACTTACTCAACTAAATTACCTAAATTACTGATAACAAGGAATAATGATACAAATATTGGGGAAGACGGAGCAGTAACCCATGAGACGATTTACCGGGTCGTCACAATCGCAAGTAGAGGAAGTAAGCGCATAGGAGTGAATTCAATATGATTGGGATATTTCGGGATTATAGGATTAATGCCTCTCATATTGCACGTATCTAGTTGATTCAATCTATCTAATTTGTTGACTGCTCGCGAAGTTCTTTCGACGCGTCGCTTGCCTATTCAAGCCAACCTAACACTGTATGTCGATAGAATAGGAATTAACTAGAACGAATATGCACCGCCTGCAATAATAACTAGGTAAGACAACTAGAATATGACTATCCTAATCGCGAATCTATTCTCCGATGCCCTGATTCAAGAACTTACTCTATTCAATCTTATATGCAATTTATAGTTCTCACTTTCGAGTTCAACTATAAATTCATAGACAGTATCCTGCTGTTAGCTCGCAGTAAAATAATTGAGCATGTGATTGAATAAATAAATTAATATAATATAATCAAGAAATATCATCAACCGTCAAACAACAATTGTCAATAACAACCCATAACCCCGGAATAATGAGGTTCTTAGCCACTGATATTCATGACAATAATCAAACTATTATTTTTAAACATAAAAGCTATGAATACTAGATGAAAGATGGAAGAATTGTTGAATTCCGTGCTCCATTTGTGTTTCTACCTTTGCCGCCTTTAAAACTAACCAACTTCCCAATAATCACGTCTAGGGGGTATTTATAGGTTAGGGTCGGAGTCCCCAAACCCAAATTCAAGTGGAAAACGTTTAATGCAACGACTGGGAACGGACCCCGCCTCAGAGCTCGCGAGGCCTGGTGTGCAGTGCGCCATGGAGCTGACGTCACCCACTCTATCGCCTAATGGATCGCGCCCAGGACCAGACGTCGCCCTGTCTGGCGCTGTCATGACCTGAAATTCTCACCCTCGGAACGATGATGGCGCCTAGCATTTCACTTGCTAGGCAAGCCAACTTTAGATAAAGTTATTAACCATTTTTTACAATTCAAGTCAAATGAAGACCAATAAGGTGAATAAACTAAAATAAAGTAAATAAACTAATAAACAGTGATATCCAGATACAATTCCAGAACTGGTGTCACGAATACATGAAGATATACAGTACTACAAATAATAGTATGAATAAAAGCATAACTGTCTGAATCGAAATAAACAGCTAAAGTAATGTAGAAGGGGACTTGAGGGCTGCGAATGTCGTGCAACTGTACCTCAGGTCTCTGTCAAGCACTAGATACGAGAAATCTATTGACCGCTACTAGGACCAACTCCAAAATATACACAAGAAGTGCAAAGTGTAGTATGGGTACAACCGACCCCATGTACTCTGTAAGTACCGAGCCTAATCTCGACGAAGTTGTGACGAGGCTAAGGTGGGTCACTTACAATAACTTGTATGCAGTAATAATAATAATAATAATAATAATAATAATAATAATAATAATAATAATAATAATAATAATAATAATAATAATAATGATGATGATGATGATGATGATGATGATGATGACGACGACGAGGATGATGATGACGATGATGATGATGATGATGACGATGATGATGATGATGAGGACGATGATGATGATGATAATGACGATGATGATGATGACGACGATGATGATGATGATGACGATGATGATGATGATGATAATAATAATAATAATAATAATAATGATAATGATAATAATAATAATGATGATGATGATGATGATGATGATAATAATAATAATAATAATAATAATAATAATAATAATAATAATGATAATAATAATAATTAACATAAATTTTACTGCCCGTGCATCTGTCCTTATTAAGAATTTTTGATTATATAAATCATCCTGAAATTTTAAAACACACTTAACAATAGTAAGCATTTCATGGGCCACAGTAGCATACTTTTTCTAATAATAATAATAGGGAAGGAAATAGGAAATGACGGTAAGCAGTTAATTATGAAAATAAGCTCAATCTTCGCAATTAGAAAACCTAGAATAACCAATCTCATAATTTCATATAACAAAGCTGGAAACTAATACAGTAACTACAATGAATACAACATACACAACCCCTTATGGTGCGCAATCCGATCCCACCGTACACACAAAATTCTCCCTTATTCCACCATAATATCATTTATCAATATCAAGAATCACATATAAAATCCGTTGCGGTGCGTAATCCGATCCCACTATATTATCATAATCAATGTCATAATCCTCCTTTATTTCACTGTGTCATAATTTATCAATAACAAGTATTATGTACACAACCGTTGCGGCCCGCAATCTGATCCCACCATATCATTTTATAATCAATATCATAATCCTCCCTTATTCCACCATATCGCAACCCTTGCGGCGTGCAACCCGATCCATAAACATTTTCAATAAACATAATCAATCCTAATTAAGGAATATGAAAGCAAAGCAATAAAGGAACCACGTACCAATCAAAAGAGTGCTACAAATAATATAAAAGCAACAAAACAAGTCAAGTACATGACAATTAAGGTGCAAGAAAGACAATTAAGGCAAGTAGCAATTAATCACTGAGTCATAGAAGGAATGAATAATTCATACAAGGATAATTAATGACAAGTAACAAATTAGGGCACAGAAAGCAATTGAAGCATGAAACAATTAAGGCATGAAGTGAGATAATTCATGAAATATGAGAAAGACATGGAAACAATCATTTTGATGGCCTATATACACTCGTCACCTTGCATATACGATGTTACACACGTAATTCACATAACATATAGTTCAAGAATTTCTAATTCCCTCAAATCAAGGTTAGACCAAATACGTACCTCGCTCCGCAACCAAATCAAAGCACAATCGAGGCCTTACCTCTAAAATTCGCCTCCAAACCAATCGAATCTAACCAAAATTGACTTAATATCATCAAACAATGCTAAGGAAATCAATTACAATTGATAAAGCTAAGATCTTTACACTTTTCCAAAAAAGTCAACAAAAGTCAACTGGGAGCGTGCCTAGTCAAACTCGGGTCCAATGGTAGATTCCGACTACCCATGACCCAATGAGTTCATATATATGATTAGTATCAAAATTCGAGTCCAAATCGACTCTCAAAACTCAGTTCTTATTTTTTTTAAAATTTGACAAGGTTTCATAAATTTTCACTTTGATTCACATGATTTTGATGTTAAAATCTGATATAGATTGATGGAATAGTATTAGGAATGGATTAGAATCACTCACCCAAAGTTTGTATATAAAATTCCATCTTCAAAATTGCCTCCTACTTAAGCCTAGGATAAATATGAAATAAGGTTTAAAATCCCGTCCCTCAGCTTTTTGTCCAGTCGCAGATGTCGCAAATGCGACCTGGGGTTCGCAAATGCGCAGAAGTTATCGCAAAAGCGAACACCCCACATCTATGCTGTCATTGCAATTGCGACGACTAGTTCGCAAATGCGAACATTGGATCTTCGCATAAGAAATCAAAAGATCGCAAATGCGATCTATACCATTCCCAGGCCACCTTCACAATTAAGAACAAAATATTCGCAAATGCGACCATTACAGACCAAGCCAAACATCGCAAATGTGATCCCCGTACCTCGCAATTGCAAGGTCTGCAAACCACACCAGCAATACAGGGTCATCAGCTATTCGCCAAAGTCCAAATTTCTCCGTAGCCTATCAGAAACTCACCTGACCCCTTAGGGCTGCAAACCAAACATCAACGCAAGTCTAAAAACATCATACGAACTCGCTCGCATGTTCAAGTACATGCAAATTTACAACCGGATGTCTAAATCATGTCAAATCAACTCTGTTTTGCATCAAATTTTGCAGACAAGTCATAAATGGTAAAATAAATATATTCCAAGTTTCAGAACCAAAATCTGAACCTGGTAGAAACAAAGTCAACCTACGGTGAAACTTAGGAGTTCGTTAAGTTTTCAAATTACTAGTTTTCAACAAATCACGTTAAGTCAAGTTAGGGACTTTCGAATTTGATTTCGGGCGTACGCGCAATTCTAAAATCACGATACGAACCCACCGGGACTGTCAAAATATAGATCCGAGTCTGTTTGCATAAAATATTGACCATAGTCAACTCAAAAAATATTTTTAAGATACAATTTTACATTTCTCACATAAAAATTTTCCAGAACAAGATATGTATTACGCATGCAAATCGAGTCAAGGTATCAGAACACAGAAATAAAGGCTAAAACTCAAAATGACCTATTGGGTCATCACATTCTTCATCTATAAAACAAATGTTCATCCTCTAATGGACATAGAAAGGTACCTGGACTAGTAAGAAGGTGTGGGTATCTACTCCACATGTTCGACTCGAACTCCCACGTGGTTGCCTCGATCGACTGACCTTCCAACTGTACTCGAACTGAAGGATAACTCTTAGACCTTAACTTCGGGACTTACCAGGCTAGAATGGCCATCAGCTCCTCCTCTTAAGTCAAATCGTTGTCCAATTGGACTGAGCTGAAATCTAACACATGGGATGGATCACCGTGATACTTCGGGAGCATGGACACATGGAACACCAAATGGACTGCTGATAAACTAGGTGGAAATGCAAGCTTGTAGGCCACCTCACCCACTCTCTAAGGAATCTCAAAGGGTCTGATATACCTATGGCTCAACTTGCCCTTCTTTTCGAACCGCATCACACCCTCATGGGTAAAACCCAGAGCAATACCCTCTCTCTAACCATGAATGCAACATCACGAACTCTTCGATCGGAATAATTCTTCTACCTAGATTGCACAGTCCGAAGTCGATCTTGAATCATCTTGACCTTTTTTAAGGTTCTTGAACCAAATCAGTCCCTAACAACCGAGCCTCTCCCGACTCAAACCAACCAACTGGCGAATAACACCATCTCTCGTACAATGCCTCATAGGGAGCCATCTGAATACTCGATTGGTAGTTGTTATTGTACGCAAACTCCGCAAGAAGCAAGAACTGGTCCCAAGAACCCCTGAAATGCATACCACAAGTGGAAAGCATATCCTCCAATATCTGAATGGTGCGCTCGGACTCTCCGTCCGTCTAGTGTTAAATTTTGTACTCAACTCAACCCCTGTGCCTAACTCAAGTTGTACGGCCCTCTAGAATTGCGAGGTGAATTGCATACCTCGATAAAAAATGATGGAAATGGGCACACGGTGAAGATGGACGGTCTCGCGAATATATATCTCAGCCAACCGCTCTGAAGAATAGATAACTGTTACTAGATTGAAATGTTCCAGCTTAGTCAGCCTGTCCACAATGACCCATACTGTGTTGAACTTCTTCTGAGTCTGTGGGAGCCCAACAAAAGCATCCATGGTAATACGCTCCTACTTTCACTCAGGAATATCCAGCCTCTGAAGCAAGCCACTAGGCCTCTGGTGCTCATACTTTACTTGCTGACAACTCACACCGTTCCACATATGCAACTATATCCTTCTTCATTCTCCTACATCAATAATATTGCTGCAAGTCCTGATACATCTTGGTGGCACCCGGATGAATAGAATACCGGGAACTATAGGCCTCCTCAAGAATCAACTCACGAAGCCCATCCACATTGGGCAGACAAATCCGACCCTACATCTGCAACACCCCATTATCTCCAATAATAACCTGCTTGGCGCCACTGTGTCGCACTGTTTCCTTAAGGACAAGCAAATGGGAGGTCATCATATTGATGCTCTCTGATGTGTTCATACAAAGAAGACCGAGAGACCATACAAGCTAGAACACGACTGAGCTAAAAACATCTAACCTTACGAAATGATTGCCAAAGCCTAAACATCCGATGCTAGCAGTCTCTCACCAACTGGGATATATGCATGACTACCCATACTCACTTCCTTTCTAGTCGAGGCATCGGCACCACATTAGCCTTCCCGAGATAATACAAAATGATGATCTCATAGTCTTTCAACAGCTCTAAGCACTTCCTCTGCCTCAAGTTGAGATACTTCTACTTGAACAAGTATTGCAGACTCCGATGATCCATGAACATCTCACACGACACATTGTAGAGGTAATGCCTCCAAATCTTCAGTGCATGAACAATAGCTACCAACTCTAGGTCATGAACATGGTAATTCTTCTCATGAACCTTCAATTACCGCGACGCGTATGCAATCATCCTGTCATCCTGCATCAACACTACACCGAGCCTAATACGAGATGCATCACAATACACTGTAGTCAAAGCAGTCTTGAGCTTCTGAAAGCTCAACTCACACTCTTCGGACCACCTGAATGGAGCACACTTCTGGATCAATCTAGTCAATGGGGTTGCTACGGATGAAAACCCGTCCACGAACCGATGATAATAACTCGCCAAACCTAGAAAACTCTGAATATCTGTAGCTGAAGTAGGTCTAGGCCAGTTCTGAATTGCCTTAATCTTATTAGGATCCACTTTTATACCCTCGCCCGATACAACATGCCCCAAAAAAGTGACCGGGTCTAACCAAAACTCACACTTTGAAAACTTGGCATATAACTGACTATCTCTCAGATTCTTAAGTACAATCCGAAGATGTTGGTCGTGCTCCTCTCGACTGTGGGAGTAGATCAAGATATCATTGATGAATACTATCACAAAGGAATCCAAATAGGGCTTAAATACCCAGTTCATCAAATCCATAAATATTGTTGGGGCATTTGTCAACCCAAATGACACCACTAGGAACTCATAATGCTAATACCGAGTCCGAAAAGTCATCTTAGGGACATCTGATGCCTTAATTTTAAACTGATGGTAGCCAAACCTCAAATCAATCTTCGAAAACACTTTGGAACCTTGAATCTAATCACATAAGTCATCAATCCTCGAAAATGGATACTTGTTCTTGATAGTTACTTTGTTCAACTGTCAATAATATATTCACATCCTCATCGACCTATCTTTCTTCTTCACGAACAACACGAGCGCATCCAGGGCAAGACACTAGGTCTAATGAATCCCTTATCTAGCAAATAGTGTAACTACTCCTTCAATTCCTCCAAATCCAGCGGGGCCATATAGTATGGTGGAATAGAAATGGACTGAGTGCCTGGAGCCAAATCAATACAGAAGTCAATATCTCTATCGGGTGGCATCCTTAACAGATTTGCAGGGAACACCTCTGGAAACTCGCGCACAACAAGTATTGAATCCATGGAAGGAACCTCCGCACTCGATTCATGTACATAGGCCAAATATGCTAGATATCCCTTCTTGACCATACGCGAGCCTTCACATAAGAAATAACCCTGCTGGTAAAATGTCCAGGAGTCCCTCTCCACTCTAATCGAGGCAACCCCAGCATGTCTAAGGTCACCATCTTGGCGTGACAATGCAATATAGCATGATAAAGTGACATTTAATCCATGCCCAAAATAACATCAAAGTCTACCATATCAAGAAGTAGGAGATCCACAATAGTCTCAAGACTCCCAATAGTAATCACACACGAGCGATAGACACGATCTACTATAATAGAATCTCCCACAGGCATGAACACATACATAGGAGCACTCAAAGAGTCACGAGGCACAACCAGATATGAAGCAAAATAGGAAAACACATAGGAATAAGTGGAGCCCGGATCAAATAGAACTAAAGCATCTCTATGGCAAACTGGAACAATACCTGTGATAATGACGTTAGTGACTCAGTCGCATGTCTAGATGAGAAAGCATAAAAGGCGGTTTGGGCCCCACCACTATGACCTCCACCTCTAACAGTCTGACCTCCACCTCTGGTTGCCTGACCCTTTCCTCTATTTGAGCGGGCGGTCAAGCAACCGGTGTCGGGACCATGGCACGAGAACTATTTTGTGGCATGCTGCTCAATAATCTCGGACAGAACCTCCTGATGTGACTAGTACCTCCACAGTCACAACACACATCATGCTGTTGTGGTTGCTGAAGCTGTAAGTGACCTGAACGGTCCGGATAACCACAGTGGTAGCTCTAGACCGGAGGCACACTAATAGGAGATGATGGTGCATTGTAGGCTGGCTGCCCAGGATAAGATACATTAGGGCCATGACTACCCGAAGCATTGTGGGATGCCTGAAGTGCTGACTAAAATGGCCGAGGAGGACGGCCTCTACCAAAAGTAACCATGCCTCTAGTTGAGGCACCACTAAAAACTACCAGAATAGCGAGACTTCTTATTAGACACCGGCCCCCTCTCCTGACCATGAACCATCTCGATCCGTCTAGCAATATCTATGGCCCTCTAGAAAGAAATATCATCTCTAGTCTCATTGGCCTTCGGTAGCATGATACTGAAAGCGAGATCATCAATGAATCTCCTCACTCTCTCCCTATTAGTAGGGAGTAAAATAATGGCATGGCGATCTAGGTCAGAAAAACTCGAGTCTCGTACTGGGTAACAGTCATATTACCCAGCTGAAGACACTCAAAATGTTTGCAGTAATCCTCTCTCAAAGTGAAAGGAATGAATTTCTCCAGCTATAGCTGTGAAAAGGGATCCCAGGTAAGTGGAGGTGAACCATTTGTCCTAGTCAACACATAATCCCTCCACTATCTCTTGACAGAGTTGGTCATCCAGAACACTGCAAAATCGACCCCATTGGTCTCTACTATACCCATGTTGCGCAACACCTCATGGCAACTGTCCAAGTAATCTTATGGGTCCTCAGAAGATGCACCGCTAAAATGAATAGAGAAGAGCTTGGTAAACTTATCCAGCCTCAACAAGTCCTCAGAAGACATAGCGGGCCTATCCCCGTTCTATGCCGCCACAATATGTTGAACTACCCCAACGGGCTAAGCCGCTGGAGTCTGATACAGGGGAGTCGCCTGCTTCGGGGTGTGAGTAGTAGGAGTCTGTGCTTCTCCCCTAGCCTGAGAGATGGTTGGTGCCACCGGGATTGCACCTGTCTGGGCCACACTCTCCACAAGGCCTACCAAGCGGACTACGGCGTCCTAAAGCGCTGGAGTGGCTATGAATACCTCCGGGACCTGAATTGGTCCAACGTGCACTGTCTAACCTGGGACCTCCTCCTCATGATCAATCTAAGGCTCTATTGCGGGTGTTGTTGCTTGAGCTCTAGGCTGAGCTCTCGGCCTCTACCCCTCATAGTAGCTGTCATAGAGGGGCTCCGGCTCTTGTCCGGCTACACTGTGCGTGATCTCGCCATCTCCGAGAGAGCAAGAATAGAATGATTTGATCATCAATGATAGAATAAAATCGCACGATAGAGAAGGAAAGAAGTAAAAAAATTCCTAAACTCCATAGCCTTTGGAAGATAAGTACAGACGTCTTCGTACCAATCCTCCAAAGTCTACTAAGCTTGATCATTACTCGTGAGACCTAGGCAACCTACTTCTCTGATACCAACTTGTCACGACCCAAAATTCCCACTCTCGGGACCGTGATGGCGCCTAATATTTCACTTGCCAGGCAAGCCAACGTTAGATAAAGTTATTAACCATTTTTAACAATTCAAGCCAAATGAGGACCAATAAGCTAAATAATTAAAATAAAGTAAATAAACTAATAAACGGCGATATCCATATACAATTCTAAAACTGGTGTCATGAATACATGAGCGTCTAGAGTACTATAAAAATTAGTCTGAATAAAAGTATAGTTGTCTGAATCAAAATAAACAACAAATATAATGTAGAAGGGGACTTCAGGGCGAACGTCATGCAGTTGTACCTCAATTCTCCATCAAGCACTATATCCAATCAATCTACTGACCGCCTCGAGAACCAACTCAAAAATCTACACAAGAAGTACAGAGTGTAGTATGAGTATAACCGACCCCATGTACTCTATAGGCTAACCTCGACGAAGTAGAGTCGAGGCTAAGAAGGGTCACTTACAATAACCTTTACATAGTAATAATAATAACAGTGAAGGAAGTTGGAAATCACGGGTACGCAGTTAATTTATGAAAATGAGCTCAATCCTTGCAATCAGAGAACCTAAAATAACCGATCTCATAATTTCATATAGCAAAGCTGGAAACTAACACAGTAACAACAAAGAATACAACATACACAACCTGTTGCGGCGCGCAACCCGATCCCACCATACATACACAACCCTCTCTTATTCCACCATAACATCATTTATCAATATCAAGAATCACATATAAAATCTATTGTCGCGCGCAACCCGATTCAACCATATCATCATAATTAATGTCATAATCCTCCCTTATTTCACCATGGCATAATTTATCAATAACAAGTATTACGTACACAACTGTTACGGCGCGCAGCCCGATCCTACCATATCATTATAATCAATATCATAATCCTCCCTTATTCTACCATATCAATCCAATAGTTTTATTTACAGGATTCTCTACAATTAAGGAATATAAAAGCAAATTAGTAAAGGAGCCATGTACTAATCAAAAGTATGCTACAAATAATACAAAAGCAACAAAATAAGTCAAGTACGTGACAATTAAGGTGTGCAAGTAAGATAATTAAGACAAGTAGTAATTAGTCATGGAGTCATAGAAGGAACGAACAATTTAATACAAGAATAATTAATGACAAGTAACAAATTAGAGCATAGAAAGCAATTAAAGCATGTAAAAGATAAGGCGTAGAGTGAGATAATTCACGAAATACGAGAAAGACCTAGAAACAATCATTTTGCAGCGTATATACACTTGTCACCTTGCATATACGTCGTTACACACGCAATTCACATGATATATTGTTCAAGGATTCCTAATTCCCTCAAATCAAGTTTAGACCCAACATTTACCAAGCTGTGCAACCAAATCAAAGCTCAACCAGGGCCTTTTATCTAAAATTCGCCTCCATACCAATCGAATCTGACCAAAATCGTCTTAATATCATCAAACAATGCTAGGGAAATCAATTACGACAGATAAAGCTAAGACCTTTACACATTTCCCAAAAAGTCAACAAAGTCAACCTGGGACACGCGCGGTCAAAACCTAGGTCCAGTGGTAGATTCTGACAACCCATGAATTCACGAGTTCATATATGTGATTAGTTTCAAAATTCGAGTCCAAATCGACTCTCAAAACTCAATTTCTTATTTTTCAAAAACATTACAATGTTTCACAAATTTTCACTTTGATTCACATGATTTTGATGTTAAAATCTAAAATAAATTGAAGGAATAGGATTAGAAATGGATTAGAATCACTTACTCAAAGTTTGTATATGAAATGTCCTCTTCAAAATTGCCTTCTACCGAGCCTAGGGTTCCAAAATATGAAAATGAGGCTAAACATCCCATCCCCCAGCTTTTTGTCCAATTGGAGATGACGCAAATGCAATCTCTGCTATTCTCAGGCCGCCTTCGCAATTGCAAACAAAATGTTCACAAATACGACCATTACAGACCAGGCAAAACATCACAAATGCGATCCTTCCCACCTCACAATTGCGAGGTCTGCAAACCACACCAGCAACAGAAGGTCATCAGCTATTCTCCAAAGTCCAAGATCAGTCTGTAGCCTATCCAAAACTAACCCGAGCCCCCGGGGCTCCAAACAATATATCAACACAGTCTAAAAACAACATACAAACTCGCCCGCGCGATCAAAATACCAAAATAACACTTAAAACTACGAATTGGACACCAAAACGTATGAAATTTTCAAAAAAATGCTCAAGAACATGCAAATTTAAAACTGGATGTCCGAATCAAGTCAGATCAACTTCATTTTACACTATATTTTTGAAGACAAATCAAGTCATAAATGGGGACATGAATCTATTCCAAGTTCCAGAATCAAAATCCGATCCTGGTAGCACAAAGTCAACCTATGTTCAAAATTAGAAATTCTATAAGTCTTCAAATTATTACACGTTAAGTCAAGTTAGGGACTTTGGAATTCGATTACGGGCATTCGCTTAAGTCCTAAATCATGATACGGACCCACCGGGACCGTCAAAATACAGATCTGGGTCCACTTATACCAAATGTTGACCGTTGTCAACTCAATCATTTTTATGTGAAAATTTCATATTTTCACATAAAACTTTCAGGAACAAGACACGAACTGTGCACGCAAATTGAGGAACACTAAAAGGTGCTAGTCAAGGTCTCGAAACATAAAAATAACAGCTAAAACTCAAAATGACCTATCGAGTCATCACAGGTGCCTCGTTCTGGAACTTGTCCAATTTTTGCCTTTTTGTACTCTTTTTGTATATCTTTGACATCCTTATGTACAACCTTTATGCATTTTCATCCTCCATTGATTCTACACATTAAAATGACACAATTAAGCTCAAATGTCACACAATTTATAACACTAAAATGTAAGGTAAGCAATGCACTAAAATATACATCTATAGCCATATATCACTAGCCCACACTTAAATGCGCTCTTCCTCGAGTCGGCCAACAATTCACACTATTCTTGAGCATTTTATATTTACACAATTGAAGCACACTACCAATGACCACGGTTGATAGCAACAATTAAGCTGAGCATATGTAATCACATACACTTTCCCTATACTTATGCCACTGTTCAAAAGAAATATTCACAACGAAGATAACATGCTCGTAACAATCCTAGCCTCAAAAACCGACTCAATACCACAACGCACTCGGGGCTTGAACATCCAACATCACGGAGAAGTCTAATAATGTTACCTATCCCTCGTAAAGCCATGTGCCCTCAATCATCAAGAACAAAAGAGTAAGTAGAATCCAGACATTCGAATCAAATGCTCAAATATAATTTAAGCACTCACATAGATCAGCGATTTGTTCAAATATAATTTAAGGACTGACATATATCACATACCGGGAAAAGTTCTAGACATAAGCACAATAACATCGATTGCACAAAAATCTCACCACACATGGCACATGACTCACTAAGGACGACCCCATTCCGACTCTCAAACAATGCAAGTATTCACGGAGGCACAAGATATTAAGTATTTAGCACAAAGTGAACATAAGTCAAGAGAATGAGACATAGGCGTTACAAGATATGTTATTCCATCAAACGAGGCATCATGACACCTCTAACACATGGGCAAGATATTACGCACGTCAAAGCCTAAATATGCTACTATCAAACAAGTCAAGGGCGCCTAGGAATCTCATCTTTCCTCCTTTTTATTTCCTAAATTCTAATATACCTACTACCCAGTTCAAGCTACATCCCATGAAAAAGAATAGAGGAACAAATAAAAACCACGGGGGGTTATTACTGTTTAAAAATTTAAAATACATTTTTTGATTTTTTTTTTGTATTTTTTATTTAGACTTTAATCCCTCAAGAAAACTGTCAGGGAGGTCCATCGTCGCGAAAATTCTGAGTTTTTCTAAAAACAATTTCGATTTTCTCTATTATTATTTTGTTTGTTTTTTTAATTATTATTTTTAATTAAGCTAACTAAAAATAAAAACACAAGAAGCTAACTTGCAATTAAATTTACTATACTAAAAATAAGAACTAGCACTTAACCCACTATGTAAATAATCTAGAGAATCCCCCACCCTTCACTTAAAACATACAGTGTCTTCAATGCATGTAAACAATGAAAATCAAGTGAGGTGGTAAGATAAACTCCCTGGTCACTCTTTATCATCTCCCTCATCATAGAAGGCCATATCAGTAGCTACCTAATCGGCATCATCATCCCCTGGCTCAGCATCCTCCTCAGTGTCATCCTCAGACTGCTCTGGCTCGGCCTCTGAACACTCAGGCGTGTTTATATCTTCATCCTCAGGTAATCTGGCCCTCACCAAGCCCCACCAAATGTTGTGCATGGGCATTGAGTGGAAAGCGCTCATGTAAGTGGGCCCTCTCCTTCTTAGTATCCGGCCTCCCTTCAAATCTGTAGCTGCAGGTCTAACATCCCATAAAAACGGGCCATGAAGCAATCATCACGAGCATTGCACTCAGCCCCGTGAGCGTAGTCATGTCATTCTCCTTCTTCGGATGGATGTTGTTGATGTCCGTCCCACGGAGGAGTATTGGGATGAATATATCAAACTCTAGCTCCTCCTCTACCTCCTCCTTTTTCAGATAGTCTCCAGTTCATTTTCTTCTTTGGAAATTTCCTATAGCGGCCAGTTTTGTAGTCACGGTCCCAGACAGCCACAGAATTGATACCATATAAAGTGTGTCTAAGCTCTTGATGCATCGGGCGGGCAATGAAATTACCCAGAGGATCATGTGGGAAATCTGGATTTCCCAAGTAATTGCATATGGCGGTTGCAGAAAAATCAATCAATCAACCCCAAATAGGCACATACTGCTCTGGATCTTCCGGATCATACCCGGCATAAAATTTGCGAACGAAGGTCACATTAATATCCCCGAGATTCCCAAACACATAGCCCAGTCCAAGTTCATGAACAAAATTCCATATTGGCGGATACTTAGCTCGTAAGCGGCACTCATCAACGACCAAATCGAGATGCATATGCTTGGGCTGACAAATCTTGTACCATACCTTGGTGGAGGGGGATATACTTTTAGTTTCATATTCCCGCTGCCCTAGAGGCCTGAGGCATGAAGCTTCCATGGCTACAAATGCATGTAGTCCCTCATCCTAACTGGATGTGGAACCCCCCCCCCCCCCC
>MCJB01051949.1:0-25801 GCA_002018475.1 Nicotiana obtusifolia
AACAACTATCAGGCCACAACCCTAAATATATATGGTTTTTCTCCACACCCTTCCTCATACAAAACTCCACAAATCAGTAGTATAACACGCAGCCTTACAGCAACACAAAACAGTCCACAAAACAGTCCGCTACAAGTGAATAACTTGAACTCACGGCTTCCGATCACCGTCCTGTGAGTTCTTACAGACATAGAACGACTTACCAAGACTTAACAGTAGAAAACATGTATAAAATAGAGCAGTAAACTCACCTTGCTTGTTAGATAACTCAGCCCTTGCTTTGGTTCCTCAAACTCTAGGGTTTACCTTCAACTAGAACTTGAAAGAGGGGAAAATCGATTAGGGTTTGTGTGGGATTATTTTGGGGAGGGGTTGCAGGGGTTCTTTTCGGTTTTGAAGCTGTGAAATAATAGTGAATTAGCTGGCTTTAGAAGCTTTTAAAAGCCCTCTCTTGACCGACTTGGGGCTTTTAAATTTTAGCCCTTAATTTTGGCAAGTAGGTGATGCACCTACTTGTCACCTACCAGCCTGCACGGTTCTACGGAAATACAATTATCTCAATACTCCGAGATTGTATTGACAAACAGTTTGAAGCATTGTAAACTAGACTCATAGACCTTTAATTTGGTAGGTATATCACCCCGTAATTTCTTGTAATTTGGGAGAAAATCGCAGAAACATTTGACCTAACGTTTAAGTAAAATTGTGAACCTAAGTTGGGACAACTTTTGTCGACTTTTGTTTCATAACTCGTTTGACTTCAAGACTTATGAAATGGATATCATATCATTCAAATACCTTAAAACATGACATCTTGGTGATGTTAACCACCTCTCGATTTACCCAAAAATGCGAGTTACAACATCCTTAACTCGTTTATCTTCTAATATTTGTTAACCACCCTTATACACCTTTGCATCATTTAAGACCAATAGGACTAAACTCTTATTGTCTCAAAGGTAATTCTCTTCTCGAACCTAGGTAGACTATCTTATGGTGTAATCTAACACGTACAAATATGGGTTATAACAATGAGAGATGAGGGATGAGGGATGCGGGATGAGGGATGAGGGATGAGGGGGGAAATGAAACTGGTCTTTAGGGTTTTGAGGGTTATTTCAGACAATTTTATGGGATGGAAAAAACAGTTCCGGTCTGTTAGATCTAGCTTGATAAATGGCTGGAATTGTTTGGAGTTAAACGAAGTCGTTTAGGTTATGGGGGGAACCGGACCTGGTAATAGGAGTGGACTGTGGCGGATTTTTTGTGGATTTTGGGCCTCACCATAAACTGGCCCATATGAAATTCAAAGACCCAAACAAACCTACCTCTTTCTTACTTTGTTTTTCTTTGCTTTTAAGTTCTAACCAAGTTAATTAAAATCCTAAATTAAATCCTAACCCAAATCTAATTTGCAAATTTAAACCTGCTTACCTATTTTTTAACACTTAACTAATTTAAATAACTAATAACACATGTAATGTTACTAATGTATTTTTGTCGCGATTTTCATGTATTAATTCTATCACTAATAAGTAATTAATTCCTAAAAATGCAATTAAAACCTAAAATGATATGGAATGAAGATTTGAATTTTTATTTTATTTTTCTATGATCTTAAGATATTAAATATGCACAAAAAATGCAACTAAATGCAAATAAACAATCAAAAAGAAATTCTTAGCAATTATATAAAAATAAAAAATAATTAGAAAAAATTTATTTTTATGGATTTTGTAGGAGTATTTTTCGTAGGACAAAAAATTACGTGCTAACATTTTTTATATATTTCGATTTGGTATTTTTGATATTAGATTTCTTAAAATACTATACCAATACCATACCTAATTAAATTTAGTATGGTTAGTTTTTTCTCTTTCACTTTTGGTTTATTCGGTACGGTAACTTCGATTTATTCGGTTTGATACTAACTAGTGCATGGAGCCATAGATTGTAATATTCCTAATGAAAATATTCAAAAGTACAAAACTGAAAATGTTTGTTGACAAAAGTTTAGTAAAAAACAAGTAAATATCAATCCATAGAAAGAAACTATACGTAAAGGGTAAATTTGATAATTAGACATGTCTTGTTACTTGCTTAGAGTTAATTGATAAACTTAGAGAATAAAACAAAGTGAAATTTTAGATTTTTTAATATTTATATTATAATTAATAATATGTGTATTGTGTAATATAATATATATTTCGGTACGGTATCGGTATATTTTATTTTAAAATACTAAATACCATACCTAATACTAATATTTTTTTAAAGAACTTAAACTAAATACTACACCGAATACCAAATATTAAATACCAAAATTTTTAATTTCCGTAGGATAATTCGATATTTACCGAATTATGCACAACCTTGGTGTCTGAGTGATTTTTTCTTGGGCTTTCATGAACTATTGAACCTATACACATCTTCTTAGACGCCCAATTAGTTCATAACTCATTCATTTTGCTATTAACAAAGCTCAATTAGTACTAACAAGTTTACACCTAGATTTTCTTTGACAGCGAAAAGAACAAAGGAGAAAGAAAAAGAAAAGATCACTCTTTGTGCAGTGTGGGATTTGCTCACGAGAATCGGAGCTCCGAAGTGAGCAAAGCCGTTGAATGACAACCGTTCCAACTCCGACGCGCCAAATTTACTAATCTTGCAGCTTCTCCCTTACGCGCCTTACTTTCCAAATCTGTAATCTCCAATCAAGAGTATCACCTTTTTCTCTAAACAAATTTCCAGTTTTTTGTATTCAATAGATTTACATATCCACGAGTACCAAGAATTACTAAAGCACTGTAAATTACGGATCTTGATTCGGGTTTCAACGTTGTTCACTACTGATCCAGGTATAAATTATGTTTCCCTTTTTTTGTCCCGTAGCAAAATGGGTCCAAATGACGTTTTTGCTCTTTTTGTTCGCTAATTATAGTAAAAGATTGAATTTTTTGTCTCTTTCTTACCACCCTTTTAGTTTGTGTTCATGGGTGTGGTTAAATTTTTTAAATATATCGTTTGTGTGCTTCACCATAATACTAATCGTTGTATTTTTCCTCATATCGAAATTGGTCCTTTTTGCTCTTTTTGTTGGACTATTGTAGTAAATGATTGAAATTTGTGTCGTTTCTTGGCACCCTTTTAGCTTTCTTTTCATGTGTGTGGTTAATATATCAATAGTTACATGTTACACCATAATCCCAATCATTGCTTTCTTAAATGACTGGTTCTAATCCTAATATTGAGATAATGCCATATTTGGAAACTTCTGCACAAAAAAAAAAAACTGCCTGAAATGTTACAGCTTTTGGTATCTAGTTTTGATTTTGACATTGTATGTTCTTGATTGAATTATTAAGATTAGAATTTGCCTTTAGTTTTGCGCAGAAAAAGTTAGGTTTTTGGTTGCAAGGAACCTATGATGATGTCAAGGAGGCCTATCAACCCATCTCGACGTGTAGCAGATGGCGGAGCAGCTTCATTAGATGCCTCAATTCGCTCAAAGACACGGTCTCCTTCATATTTAACGATTGGACTTGTTATTGTGGTACTTATTCTCAGATTTGATACTAATAGTTATTTAACTGTTATCATTTTGGACGGCAGTAGATAATCTTGGAAAATAACTAGACTCTCAAATCATTAAACTGTAATTGTAACTCTATGTTTCCTTTTGGATATTCCAGGGAGCATTTCTTCTCATAGGGTACTTTTACCGTGACACAGGTTTGTACCTTGAACCTTGGCGTTTCATGAATTATATCTATACTTGAATTTATTGTAGAAGGCCAAAAAGAAAGAAAGAAAGAAAAGATATTTCAGCTGATTGCTCAATACTGGAGGTCTGTCATGAAACTTGACTGCGAGATTGTTTATGAACGCTTGTACTTGTTTCATCAAAATTTACTTTCCTCAAGAGGTGAGAAATGTTGGGTATCCTATTCTTGAACTAAAGGCATTACAGGTGATATAGGTCTATAAATCTAGTTTAAATTAAATAGTAGTTAAACCCCTTAGCTCCTTTGGAGGACTCCCTACAATTTATTTCCTTAGAGAAAGCTGTATTAAAAAGAGCAGACAGTACAAATACGAGTACTCTGTATGATCAGTCTCACCTTCTCAAGGAAAGAAGATGTTGAAACATAGTTACGTGGCATCAACATATGCACACGTAGAAGATGTGTAGAAGGCATAAGAATCATCTTCGACATATTTCTTAATGTTTTATTTATAAATAATGTAGTGGTCCTTTTTTTTCTTAAACAAAATGGTGGTCTTTTACCTCATTTTTTGATGAATGTTTCTCTATAAAAATCTCAATTTAAATGAGTCTCTACTGTCGGTAACGGTCATCTTGGTGACTTAATTACACGTCACTTTTGCTTATCGCAACTTGAACGTTTTCTTCTGCCTCTTAAGTATTGTTCTCTACTTTGCTCTGATGCTCATAAAAGGATTGTCATTGCCTGTAGGTACCTTTGGCAGTATTAAAGGCATCAGTAGAGTGGAAGGTAATTTCTCCATGCATGATTCTGAAGAATTTGAGTTTTGACATATTTATCTTTCAGATGACACATGAACTATGTTATATACAAAAGTGCACAGATATGTCTATTACTTGTTTACTGAAAACAGGTCTAACTATGTACTCATGATCACCTAATGTTATGTATCCAAAACTTTCAGTTTGGTACTTGCTGATAATCAAGTCTCCTGTTGCTTTTGGGCTCTTGCCCGGAGCTTTACTTGAATGATAATTTTAAAAATTTACGATAAGAAGACTCGGACAAGCATATCTACTTTTAACTCATTCAGAGTATGGTAGGAAGTAGGAACCATCTAACTGTAACTTCAACATAATGCCTTTGTACATGACATACAGCAGGATTCTTGTGTTCCATGATAAAATTCTTGTGAATTGTTATTGCGCAGTCAGTCTCAGTCTATATAGCTGCTTCAATAAACTAATATCAAACATGTCGCGATTTCTGTTCACTTATTGATTCTCTGAATAATTCCCCACACTTCTTACATCACTTGACTCAAGGGCATAGAATAGGTAACAATTGGTAATTCACTATCATTTATCATTCTAGGTGGGTGGAGTGACCATGCATTATGCCTATCAGGAATCTCTATATACTCTATATACGGAGCTACTGACTCCCAATCTTGCTTACTAGAAGATGTAATTGCGTTAGTTTAATTTGAGTAATAGTGCCTTGGTTTCTTTGACTTGACATTTATGAAGAGAAAGTTACTGCTGTTTGTACATTACAGCCGAGTTAGAATCTTGAACCAGTTTTACCTGTGCAGGGGATTTTTCATGTACTATAGATGTTCAAAAGACGATTCCTTTTCTGAAGAAAGCATATGGAGATAGCATGCATAAGGTGCTGCATGTTGGCCCTGATACTTGCTCGGTAGTTGCTAGATTGTTAGAAGAGGAGGATACTCAAGCTTGGGGTATAGAACCATATGATATAGAGGATGCAGGTCATTTCTGCAAAAAACTCATGAATAAGGGCATCGTCCGCGTAGCTGATATAAAATTTCCTCTTCCATATCGTGCAAAATCATTTTCACTTGTGATCGTCTCAGATGCATTGGATTACTTGTCTCCAAGGTATCTCAATAGGACCCTTCCTGAATTGGCCAGGGTATCATCCGATGGACTTGTTGTTTTCACGGGTAAGAAGTTTTTTGTTAGATGTTATGTTTAGAAAATGGCCAGTCTAAAATGGAAGAATATTTTGCATTCATTGTACTGTCTGAGCTGAGTTGCTTCCTACCCTTCACTTCCCGTCGATCTCTTTTTTAGTCTTGCCTTTCTGGTTACACTCATATGAGTGGGAATATTTATCTCAATCCTAGAAAGATATTCCTTTTAATTCGAAAAATTATTCTTTTATTTTCAGTACTTGGTCACACTATCATACTTCTATCTTTGATAGAAAGCTATTTGGAAATTTGACTATTTATTGCCTTACTTTGGTTTCTTTCCATGCTGATATTCAATAGATTTCTGTCCCCCTTTTATACTAGATCCAGTAATGTCCTGTGCAGTCTCTCCTTGGAAGTAGGACGAAGTTGACTGGTAGAGGTTCTTAATTGTTGTAGCCATTCTTGATAAGGAGTAAAGAACATTAAAAGTGAAGGAATTACAAGGATATAACAAACTAAATAAACCTGTAATAAGAAACCACTTGAAATCAATATAATTAATGCAGCAGAAGACAAAAATTACATGCACCATTCTCAAGTTAAGAAAAGCTGAATATATGTAAGATTTCAAAGCAGGGAGATGATATTGATTAAGGACAAATTGTTGGATTCCGCACACACACACGCAAAGAAGAGGAAGTTTGTGTCTAGATGTGTGAAGAATTTTTTGGATAACTGGCATTTGCTGCTTATTGTTTCCTCAAATGCACAATATAACAGGCGTGAAAGTGAGGAGATACGTCAAATGGTAGAATATTGGATGACCAGGGGAAATGTATAACTGAAAGAGATAACCTGTATATTAGAAGAATATAGCAGAAACAACACGCCTTTTTTCCTTTCCTTTCTTTTAGTAAAAGAACAAACTCATTCCTGAATTATGTAAGTACTCGTTATCACTATAAAAAAGATACTTAAGAATTTAATATGTCTCCGTCCCCTTAGCAGTGATAACATATTGTATATAATATTTTTAAAGAATGATATAGTGATAGTAGTCAGCTTTGATGACACCTCATGCATGCATATCCTTCTCCCTTACATGAGTAGTTCTCTATTGGTTCCAAACCAATGCGATGTGGCATATTTTCAATTAAGCTATTGTGGTTTTATTCTTGTATGACTTTTGGTCAGTTGACCTCTGTAGAGTAATATTCTTTTGGAAGCAGTGGAGACTCTGATTACCTTGCTTTCTTTGAGCTGTTAACTCCTTCAGTTTTCTCCTTCAAGATTTAACCATATCGTTTTATGCATAAGCTTTCTAAGGCGCTAGAAGTGACTTTTCATATGCACGCCCTTTATTCCACATGATTCGATAATTGCAGGTTATCCACGTCATCATAAAGCTAAGGTTGCAGATAAGTCCAGATTCGGGGGGCTGGTAAGTGACATGCTCCTGCATCGCACACATATATTGTTGTTAAAGCATGTGCATATAATTTTTCTATCTCATAAATTTGGGGGTGTGGAGCAAATGTGTTGGAATTAGGAGTCTTTTACCCTTTTATTACATCTTACGGATTGGGTGGGAGTAAAAAGTGGATTCATATTAGCTTTTGATATGAAAAGACTTATCCCATCTTGCCCTCTCTAACTTTTAGTTGATCTAAATTCTTGATGTTGCGTGAGAAAATGCGAGTGCACCTTTTAGAGTTTCTTCAATTTGAAACCTCGCATTGCATCAATCACCATTCATGCTAGCATATCACTATTTGTCAGAAGTCAGTTTTCTTTTTTTCATATCAAGAAGAAAAATTGTTTATGTATGTTTGTCGCACATACTTCATATTGCAAAGGTGATACCCCGATAAATCAGCAGCCAAAGTTGTATAGTGAAATATCTTAGGGAAATGCCTGCTCCTGATCATATCGATCTTCTTCTTTGTCTGTTTTATTTCCTTTAAAAAGAATTGATTGTATATTGGCTTAGATTATCTGCTAATTTTGAAACCTGATTTGAACTTCCACCTTTGCTTTATGTTCTGCCCGAAGGCCAAATTGAGGAGCTCAACATGGTGGGTCCGGTATTTTGTTCAAACAAGTTTGGAGGAAAATGAAGTTGCCATTAAGAAATTTGAGCTAGCTGCTTTGAAGAAATCATATGTTCCTAGTTGCCAAATCTTTCACCTGAGATCTTACCGTTGATTTGCATTATACACAGTTATACACAAAAACTAAGAATCGTGCGTAGCTTGTGAGTGCCGTGAAGACATGTTATAACAACTTCAGCTCTGTGTTGATAAGTTGTTGCAGAGAAGCAGACGTCTCCTGGAAAATATTGAGTATGCCATATATCTTAGTGTTTTCTCATAAGATATATATGGGGTTTCAGTTTTAATTGCAAATGGGAGATTGCTGTTTCAGGGAGACTTGTGTGATGTTCTGGCCCTCCATGGCCGCATAAAGTAATGCATACATCATCTATATTCCTCTTTCTTCTTGTTTCTGCTCCTCGTTCGGTTTATTTGTTTATTAATTAATTATTGGTAACGAACTCTATACAATGTTTCGCATTCATGTCTTCTTATTGTTTTTCGTTTCTTCGCGAGTCTAAATGTAAGGGCTCATAATACACGCACAGAAAAAACTTATACGTTGCCTTTATTTATGACGCAACATAGTTTCACCTACTCATTTAAAAAGTCATGATATGTAAGTCAAAAATAGTAGTGATTTTTACGCAAGTAGCCTTTCATATTCATTGTTTATTTTTTTTAGTCATATACAGAAATTATATATTGATTATACATGATTACACACGTATTAAACATAAATTATACATATATTATATTGCCGGCTATTTTTAGTTTAATCGGTTAGAGTGAGCGGCTAATCGGGTTAATTCTTCAAAATAATTCTCTCTATCTCTAAGCTTCTTGAATGGGACGCAATGATCAGTAGAATTCTAAAGAAATTGAAATTGATTACTGTCAATACACAATCAAAGAAATGCATAGCACTTAGAGGTGGCAATTTAAGCTCAGATCTATCACTAACCTGTCATTGTTGAATTCAGTTCATCTTGGCTCAATTCAACTTTTTAAGCCCAAATTGATCCATGGGCAACTTTGCTAAAATATTTTTAAAATAATTCTTTTGGTTTGATATGTTATATATGACCACAACAAAATAAAAAAAAATAAAAATTATTTGGTAATCAAACAATTCATAGAAAACAACACACATTAATTAAAGTTTGATAAGAGCTAGGCGGGTTGGGCTATGGGGAAGTTTAGTAGATTCCTGTATGGGTCAAAATTTATCTCTAGAATTCTTAAGTCATGATAGCATTAGCGAGACATTCACAGCCCGCCATGTGTCGAAGTGGTTCAAGGAACAATGAAGATTGCAGTCGAAGAGTCAGCAAGGATTAAGGTCGAGGAGTCATCAAAAGATCGAGGCCGAGGTTGAACACCCTTGACAGAGTTATAACGCGCAGTTCCAAGATAGGACATTAAAGAGAATATTCTAGTGGATATTCTATGCACTTGTACTATTAGGGTTTCTAGGAACTTGTTCCCTACAAATAGAAAGAGACACAATGATAAGGGACATGAGATATGCATTTGTAAAGAATACATTGACTTTGTAAGAGAGAATCTGGTCTTATCGCATATATACAAAAATAACCTTTTACCAAGATTCTTCCCTAGCATTTTCATCGGATCCAAGAACAACCCAAATGTTCAAAGGCTTATCAATCATTCATCATCATCGGAAAGAATATCCACAGATCTCATCCCTTTTCGGGTGACTCACACGTTTTATTTACCTAAATGACATTTATTGCTATTTATTACTATGAATGCCATACTTCACCTTTTTGGATCATTGAATATTGTTATTATTGCTTATATTCACTGCCATTCGGATAAATATACTAATTATTTGCCATGGTCCCGATAACTTTATCTTTAGGACATTATTTTTAACTAAGATTAACTCTCTTTCATCTAAATATAATTGGTTGGACCAAAATCGTTATTTTTGGGTCAAACAGTTTGGCGCCGTCTGTGGGGATTTCTTAGTTAATTTTTTAGTTTCCTTTAGATCTACAGCTAATGCAAGTTACTAACCTCACAAACCCCAAGATCTTCTTCTTTCTTTGTACGTAAAAAAACCTACATGGTAGGTAACCAAGGAGAAAGGACTAAAGTAACAGGTGATTTCCCTAGCAACCTCATGAATGCTATCAACGAGAGCTGTCAAACACTAGGCAAGGAAATGACGCCCACTACCTCCCCTAGGCGCGAGAGGTCGCCTCCTCCCCATTGTAGTATAACAAAACCAAATTAAAAAAGGGCCTCCATGTCCACAGAAGAAGGGGCGCCATCGGCCGTGAAAAAGCTCCTCGAAGCATGGCTGACCGATACGCTAGTAAGCGTGCTCAACAAGATCACTCCTTGCACAACTATAGAGACCGCAAGAGCCTACGTATTACAACGAGCAGACGAACAGAGCAACCGACTAGACCCTCCGACACTAGGTATAACTCACAATATTACTAACAGTGCAGGTGATAGTGCCCTCGCCGATGTTCTAAAGAGGATGGAGGAAATGAAGAATGAAAATAAAGCACCCAGGGACCAAATGAAAGAACACCAAGAATGAGTCGACAAGATACTGGGCGCTCCTAAACTATTGCCAAAGCGGGACACTGGTAGGTTCGTAGAACAGCCGTACAACGAAGAAGCAGCCCTGCATGCCATACCAAAGACCTTCAAAATGCTGCCCTACCTCAGGATATACGACGGAACGATCGATCTCGAAGATCATGTGACTCACTACATCACCGCCGTGAAAGGCAATGACCTCACCAAGGAACAAGTGTCCTCTATTTTGCTGAAGAAGTTTGGCGAAACCCTCACAGGTGGGGCATTAACATGGTACTCACAGCTACCAGCCTGCTCCATAGAAACTTTCGAGGAAATGGCCGATATTCGTAACGGCACATGCCGGAGCCAAGAAGGCCGAGATAAGGGTAAATGATATATTCGACATCAATCAGTTCTTGGGAGAAGGGCTGAGGGACTTCCTCGCCCGATTCAACATGGTAAGGATGACTCTGCCCAATGTATCCGAGGGGATGGAGGTCGCCGCCTTTCAGAACGGGTTGAGTAGAGATGGTTCGAGAGCAACTAGAAAAGTGTTAAGACGATTGACGAAATATCCTCCAACCACTTGGGACGAGATCCATAATGCTTACTATTCTGAGGTCTGAGCAAATGGGGACGACCTCAACGGACCAACCCATCGGCTCATCTCGATACAAGCCGAGTCTAGAAAATAACGAAGAGACAACATCAGGAGGGATCACCCGGTCTCACGACCCAACAGGGAACGATAACAGCCATATGTCAGGGCCCACGCCCCACCTTCCATCTGCTACGAAGAAGGCCCATCCAGGCCGAGGACAGGGACTCACTGGAACGAGAGAGATATTCCCCCTTGTTATTTGCTCATAATTTTCGCATATCACCCATAAAAATAGTCTATGCTCTGGAGAAACTCAGAACGAAGGTAAAATGGCCGCCAAAGATAAGGTCTGATCCGATCACCAGAAAATCTGATGCCCTCTATGAGTTCCACCAGGAACGTGGGCACAAAACTAAAGATTGCATCGCCCTCAGGCAAGGAGTTGTAAACATGTTGTGGCAGGGACACCTCAAAGAGCTGCTAAGCGACAAGGGGAGAAATAACTTCGCCAAAGAACGTGAACACCAAGGTTCTCTAAAGCCGCCATCACTAGCTCGTACTATCAACATGATCATCGATGGCAGTGATGACGCCTCTATCAACGGCGTTAAATTCACTACCACTCACAAGCTCAAGCGATCTATCACCCGCGAACGGTATGACGGACTCGAAGAAAGTATCATCTTCGACGAATCAGATGCCGAATTTGACTTTCCCTCATAATGATACCCTTGTCATTACTATACGTATTTTAGATACTGATGTCAAACATATCATGGTGGACGATGAAAGTGGAGCGTGCATTATCCATCCTCAAGTCCTCACCCAAATAAGACTCGAGGACAAGACAGTGATGCGCTGCATCATGCTAACCAGTTTTAATAATGCAGTTGAGCGGACATCGGGAGAAATTACACTTCTCGTCTTGGCCGGTGGCGTGACATTGGAGACGACATTCCATATCATGGACAAGGCCACCGCGTGCAACGCCATACTAGGACGACCATGGATACATCCCATGAGAGCCATCCCTTCCAGCTTATACCAAGCAATCCAATTCCCAACACCTTGGGGGATATTCAGCATACACGGAGACAATGTACATCCCGGGAGTGCTACCGCATTACCTAGGACAGCACGGCAACACAACAGAAAAAATACAAGGAAAAATATGCATAAAAATCAGCACGACCGAGGTTGACACAAGAAGAAACCAGGGACTTCATCATGGATCCTAAAATGGTCGAGGCTGTAGACTCGACCATAAAAGACCTCGACCCCGTTCAATTAGACCCCAATGACTGTGGCATAAAGGCATACATCGGCTGCAAACTCCAAAAATCAGGTAAATTCAGTTATTTCTTAATACTAATGCAGATTTATTTGCCTTCAGCCATGCAGACATGCCGGGAATTCCCAGGGAGATCGCCATACACAAATTAAATGTCGACCCATTCCACCCCCCAGTAAGGCAGGTCGGCGTAAATTGAACCCTGCCATCAACAATGCCGTCCACGAGGAGGTGGAGAAACTATTAGAAAATAGACCCATCAGGGAGTCGATTGCCCCAAATAGATCACCAACGTAGTGATGGTCAAAAAGAAAAATGGGAAATGGCGAATATGCGTGGATTTCACGGATTTGAACAAAGCATGTCCGAAGGATTCATCCCCATCGACCAACTTATCGACGCAACGACAGGGCATGAGTTATTGAGTTTCTTGGACATTTACTTAGGCTATAACCAGATACTTATGGAAGAAGAGGACCAGGAGAAAACCACGTTCATCGCCCACCAAGGAACGTATTGTTATAGGATCATGCCATTTGGGCTGAAGAACGCGGGGGGCTATATATCAAAGGATGGTAACGAAGATGTTCAAAGATCAGCTCGGGAAGATCATGCAAGTATATATCAACGACATGTTGGTAAAGTCTGTAAAAGCAGAGGACCATATCGATCATTTGAAGGAAGCTTTCGACAAACTGAGGTAGTACAAAATGAGACTAAACCCCAAAAATACGCGTTTGGCGTAGCCTCTGGGAAGTTCTTGGGCTTCTTAGTGTCATAACAGGGGATCGAGGTCAACCCGGACTAAATCAAAGTAATCGAAGAGATACCGGAGCTCCTGACTACCAAGAAGCAAGTCCAAAGGTTGACTGGTCGAATCGCTGCCTTATTGAGGTTCATCTCGTGGTCGTCCGACAGATGTCACAAATTTTTTGGTGTGCTCAAAAAGGACAGCAGCCTCGAGTGGACACCCGAGTGCATACAAGCTTTTCGAGAACTAAAGGCATATCTGTCATCATCACCCCTACTTTCAAAGCCCAAACCCGGGAAAGGTCTCCTCATCTACCTGGCCGTCTCTAAAGTAGAAGTAAGCACAGTCCTGATCCGAGAAAACATAGGTACGCAATCTTCTATCTATGACATTAGCAAAACACTCGCCGACGCCGAGACAAGGTACCCGCACTTCGAGAAACTGGCGTTGGCACTAGTCATAGCTTCTCGAAAGCTTAGACCCTATTTCCAGTGCCACCCTATCTCAGTCATTATCACCTTCTCCCTGATAGGCATTTTGCATAAACCTGAGCTATCGGGGAGGCTAGCCAAATGGGCCATCGAGCTAAGCAAGCATGATATCTCATATCAGTCGCAAACAATAATAAAGTCACACGTGCTCGCCGACTTCGCCGCAGACTTCAACGCAAAGATAATGCTCGAAGTCGAGAAGGAAGCCGTCCAAGTCTCTCCCAAAACACAAGAACTATGGGTCCTATATACCGATAGTGCATCCAACGCTTCTGGATCTGGATTGGGACTCGTGCTCGAGGTCCCTACAGGAGAAGTAATTTGCAATTCATAAGATGCCTAGATATGACTAACAACGAGGCCGAGTGTGAGGCCATAATTGCAAGATTAGGCTAGCACTCAAGTACGAGGCGGAGCGGTTGATACTCCACTGTGATTCTCAACTCGTGGTCAACCAAGTTATAGGGACTTTCCAAATCAAAGAAGAAAGATTGCAAAAATATCAGCCTGAGATCTGTAAGCTACTGCGCGAGTTCGACGAATGCCAGCTCGACGAGATCCCCCGGGCGTAGAATGTTGAAGCAGATGGCCTCGTCAAATTGGCCGCAACTATCAAAAATATCACGATCGGAGATAAAAGTATAGTCCACCTCCTCAACTCATCACTAGACCAAATCGAGGTAAGATCTATAAGCTTAACTTGGGATTGGTGCAATCGAATTATCGCCTACTTGCATATGACACACTCTCAAATGACAAAAAAAAAGCCAAGAACTAAGAATGCAAGCAGCCAGATACAGTCTCCTCCATAGCGAACTATACAAGAGGACTTATGGTAGCCCTCTAGCGAAAATGCTTAGGCCTAAATTAGACCCAGCGCGTCCTCAAAGAAGTCCATGAAGGCCAATGCAGTGCTCACTCCGGTAATCGAGCACTCGTCAGATGCCTCATACGGGCAGGATACTATTGGCCCACCATGAAAAAGGACGCCTCAGAATTTGTGAAGAGATGCGAACAATGCCAGAAGTACGCCCTAATGATCCACCAAGCAGGCGAACACCTCCACTTAGCCACCTCTCCGTAGTCGTTCATCAAATGGGGAATGGATATCGTGGGCCCTCTCCCAGCAGGGTGAGGTAATGTACAATTTCTTTTGGTTTAACTGGCTATTTCTCTAAATGGGTGGATGTAGGACTGTTCGCCCAAATACGCGAACAAGAGGTAATTACTTTCACATGGAGAAACATCAGCTGCCGATAAGGCATACCCAAGGAGATTAGCTGCGACAATGAACCCCGATTCACGAGAAAGAAAACCGCCGAATTCTTCAGGAAATGGCATATTAAGAGAATACTCTCAACTCCGTATCACCCCCCGGGTAACGGGCAGGCAGAATCCTCCAATAAGTCCATATTAAACATCATGAATAAAAAAACTCGAAGACGCCAAGGGACTGTGGCCGGAAATACTGCTAGAAGTATTATGGGAGTACAGAACTACCCCGAAGACGAGAACAAGAGAGACATCCCACTCTTTAGTCTATGGGACCGAGGCAGTTATACCGGTCGAAGTCGGAGAGCGCAGCCTAAGATACTCCCACGAAAGCGATACTAGTAATTATGAGAGTAGAAGGTAGGAACTCGATGAAATCGATGAGCAAAGAGATATGGTGTACATAAGGATGGTCGCCCAAAAGCAGCAAGCAGAACGTTATTACAATCAGAAAGAAAAGGTTCGGCCGCTCAAAGTCGGGGATTACGTACTCAAAGCCAAAACTCAAGCAAGCTAAGACTCCCGGGAAGGAAAGCTGGGAACAAATTGGGATGGCCCCTACAAAATTATAGCCAAAGCAAAAAAGGGTTCATTCCAATTAGAGACAATGGAAGGAAAGCAACTACCGAACAATTGGAACATCAGCCACCTCATACTTCAACTTTTGAGAGAAGAAGTGTCCCCAAGTCGTACTCTTTTTCCTTTACTTGAGTTTTCTCTCATTAGGGTTTTCTCAAGAAGATTTTTAACGAGGCAACAATGGGAACACTTCGGGTCGAAGTATGCGAGGGAGGGACTATTTTTTCTCTTTCATTGCCCGACTACTCAATACTTTCCAAGTCAAGCAATGAAGGAACTAGATAGACTGGGACTAGGGATTGGAACGCCAGCCAATGCCCAGAAAATTTGTAACTCTCTCCAATCATGTAATCAGAGCAACAATATCAAAGTAATAAATGCTTTGATAAGGTCATGTTCGACCCCGCTTGAACAACACCAATCGGCCTTCGGCCACGACTAAAAGTTATGTTCGACCCCGCTCGAACAACACCTATTGGCCCTCGATCACGACTAGGATAAGGTCATGTTTGACCCCACTCGAACAACACCTATCGGCCCTCGGCCACGATTAACATAAGGTTATGCTTGATCAAGTTCGAACAACACCTATCGGCCCTCGGCCGAGATTAATAAAAGGATAAGTTCGGCCGAGTGCGAACAACACCTACCGGCCCTCGACCGCGACTTAAAGAGGTAAGAATTCGACCAAGTTTGAATAACACCTATTGGCCCTCGGCCACGTTTCAATAAACTTTGATATATACAAGGACACCGACAAGAGCATGAAGGAGCAAAACACGCAAAGTACAGAAACAAACCACATCAAATAAGAAAGGTGAAAATAAAAGTAAAGACCAACTATGATATTTATAAACAAAGGTTTCTTACAAAGTCTCTTGAAGACCTCAGAAAAAGCAAAACGAACTATTGCTGACCACTACCATCATAATCCGCGACACCTTCATCGGCCTGACCCTTAACGCCCTCTCCATCCTCGCCCGTAGGGTATATGGAATCATACTAGGCCTGGTCCTCAAGGAGATCTATAGCATCCTCACCGTCATCATCTTCTTCACGGGGACGAGGCGTAGATGAATCATATCAACAAGCAATCCGAGCCTCGTGAGCCTTGACACGAGCATCCTCAAAGTCCGCGGCAGGAACGGAGCCCGCTACATGCAACTCACGTAGCACATCCAATCAGGCCTCGACATGAATCCACTCTTCGTACAACTCGCAAGGAATGTTAAGGAAGCCAGAAGCTGCAGATGAAGAAGACCATTCAAGTAGTTTGGCCTTCTCAGCCTCCAGAGCAGCAATCCGATCATAAAGGTCAAAGGTTTCTTTCTCCAATTCCCCAATCCGTTCATCAAGCCACTCTTCTTTAAGCCTTGTCGTCAACAAGTCATTCTCTCGCTCAGAAACAAGATTTCGGATCACCACTTCAAGGGACTCCGCCCTCCTCAGAGCTTCCGTCCGAGCGGACTCCGCCTTCTCTAGCACCTCCTTCTTCTCAGCGACCTTGCCACTAAGAGCCTCCACCCTAAATTGACACTCTTCGAGTTGGCCTCGCAGCAGGACCACTTGGGCTTGGAGATCACTGCATTGGGCTTCTACACCCCTGCTAAGCTCAAGCTCCTTCTCTTTGCCCCTCAACGTCCCTTCTAAAATGTTGCATTTCTCCACAACAGGCATCAGCTCCTCATCCCTCTCCTTCAATTCCTCCCTCAGTTTGCGCACATCGCGGCCTTTACGGAGCCGACACCGGAGCTCCCAATACTTTGCAAGACATTTAAAGTACTTTTCTTTCAACTTCACATAAATATCTTTACTTTTATACTCCCGACGAGCACTCTTGATCTCCAGAATAACCGTTTACAAAACGAAGAAAAGAAATTAGAGCTTACGAAAGAAAGTAAAACATAAATAAAAGAACGGACAACAATTGTACTTACTCGGAGAGCAAGGCCATCAATGTTATTCGACAAGGTGCTATCGTCAATCGTCTCGAGGGTTGTACCCTGAATTTCAAAACAAAGAGGACCGAAGACAGGAACTATTTCCTCGGTTTTTACAAGTAAATTACGATCCATTGGGATCGCAATAGTCCTAGAACCCCCTTCCAACCTCACTTCGAGTTGAGTGAGTCCCTCATCGATTATCTTCAACTCGTCCATATCCATGTCGGAGTTAGATCCAACGTCCTCCTCAGTGACAACCTTCCCTCTGTCACCAGCCGTAGAAGGGACCTCCACCGCGACCCCAGAAGATGAGGCCTCTTCGCGCCTTGAAAATGCAAGGCCGTCATTATGCACCTCGCCCTCGACCGTGTCCCCCACAGGACGCATGCTCGTCTCCTCCAAGTGTGGGGCCTCGGAACTTGCCTCGGAGCTCTCTCCAATGTGCACTGTAGCCGTCTCCCGAAGAACAAACCACTCTTTTAAATCGACGGCTGCTGGTCTCTCTTTCTCCATATCCATGGCTCTTCTTTTACGAGGCATTAGACCACCGTCATCAGGAGAGACGTCATCCTCATCAACCAGTGGAAGGAGTTGAGGAGCAGAAGCTGCAGATGGAATGGAGACGGGCTCTCAAACTGCGGAAGTTGAGGTTGAGACCGGTACGGAAGAAGTAGTAGTCGCAACAAGAGTAGAAGCCGAAGACGCAGCAGCCGTCCTTCGGAAATAGGGCACCAGTGCCTGGCTCCTCAGAGAAGATCCCCTGCTTGATATAAAGACAACATCAAGTTAGCAAAACGAATCCATACACAATGGGAAGTGGAACGGCCACGATCAAAGAAAAGAATTTATCTGTCAAAGGAAGAGCTGGTTTGAATCTCTTGAAAAAACTCGGCCAATCACAGATCCCTAAGATATGGGGGAGGAGTCGCTCGACCCAGTCAAAGATGTGAGCGACCAAAGGAGGAGGCTGGCTATTGGCTGCAAAAGAGGAAAGTGAGAAAATCAAAATTCAGAACCAAACAAACGCAGGAAAAACAAGGCACTCATGAGTGTAGTTCCAAGCTTCAGGAAAGCCGTTGACATTGGCCATGGCGTCCTTGGTCCTGACGAAGAAGAAGTTAAGCCATAACTGACGATTGGCTTTGTCGTCCATCTTTACCATCAAACATTTGCCTCTTCGGTGGCGAAGGTTCAGCATCGTCCCCCCCTATAGAAGCCAAGGGCGAATAGATGTATTAAGTGTTGTAGCGTTAGCTCGACCCCCGCCAGCTCGGCAAACTTAGTCAGCATCTTGATCATCTTATAAACATACGGTGCAAGCTGAGCAGGGCAGATGCCGTAGTGACGACAAAATTCTTCCACCAATGGAAGGAGGGGAAAAAATAGCCGATGAGGAAGGGGCAAGCATAAAGAGCGTAGTACCCAGGGCGATGGACCTGTACTACGTCCCCTTCGGTCGGGATCAACTCGACATGGTTTGGAGGCCGAATTTGGCCTTAAGTTCCGCCAATTCCTTAGGCGTCATCGTTGATTTAAAAACTCCAGGTGCGGTGTCAGATACTTTGGTAAGGTCGGACATGGATTCAGGATTATGGGGAATTATTTCCTCCACCGACGGGAAGGTTTCATCCTCAACAATGGCGGAAAAGCTCTCCCCATGGGAGGAAAACACAACTGGTAAGGGAGAAACACGACTCCCTTCACCGGCATCAGAAGATACGTTTGACATGATTAAACATAGTGGAGGAGAGTAACAAACGAGAGGGAATAAAGAACAATATAGGTCAATGAAACAGAGAAAGGAGATTCGGAGATGAAGAAAGCGAGGGAGAAGGTGGTGCTTCGAAACGTTAGAGGATTTAAACTCCAAACCCAGGTCCAAGGATCTCTACACCAGAACCAAAAACGGTTCATCATGATTAGCATCGGAACTGAAGCGGCAGGTCTAATCAAAGGTCACACAACAAAATGAAGCCATGCAACGGGAATATGGGTCATAATAACACATGATATCATGACGTCATCCTAGCTCTTGGACAGGGTAACTCCAGCAAATCATCCAAAAAAATTCGAAGCATTTGAAATGTGCGGCTCACAGAGGGCCACGTCGCCTACTCCCCGCAACAACCACGACCCGTATAGTCCGCTTGATTAGCTCGACCACCAATAACATAATCCACTCATCGAACTCGCCCCCGAAGTCGACCTCAATAAGTGGAGGGACTAACTGTATGGGTCAAAATTATCTCTAGAATTCTTAAGTCATGATAGCATTAGCGAGACATTCACAGGCCGCCATGTGTCGAAGTGGTTCAAGGAACAATGAAGGTTGTGGTCGAAGATTCAGCAAGGATTAAGGTCGAGAAGTCATCAAAAGATCGAGGTCGAGGTCGAACACCCTTGACAGAGTTATAACGGCTAGTTCCAAGATAGGACTTTAAAAAAAATATTCTAGTGGATATTCTCTGCACTTGTACTATTAGGGTTTCTAGGAACATGTTCCCTATAAATAGAAAGAGAATCTAGTCTTATCGCATATATACAAAAATAACCTTTTTACCAAGATTCTTGCCTAGCATTTCCACCGAATCCAAGAACAACCCAAATGATCAAAGGCTTATCAATCATTCATCATTGTTAGAAAGAATATCCACTGATCTCATCCCTTTTCGGGTGACTTGCATGTTTTATTTACCTAAATGCCATTTATTGTTATTTATTACGATTGAATGCCATACTTCAGCTTTTTGGATCATTGAATATTATTATTATTGCTTATAATCACTACCATCCGGATAAATATACTAGTTATTTGCCACAGTCCCGATAACTTTATCTTTAGGACATTATTTTTAACTAAGATTAACTCTCCTTCATCTAAATATAATTGGTTGCACCAAAATTAGTATTTTTGGGTCAAACAATACCCATGGGGCGGAAAATATTTCAAATGGGTAGGAATATAATTATTTTAAGCTCAATGGGTATTTTGCATAAATTGCTCCACAAATTTAAGTCCATCTTGACCAAGCCCATCTCAGCCAAGTAACTTTTGGACGCGTCAAATGACCTCTCCATTTTGACCCGCCCAACCCGTCCATTTGACACCCCTAGATAACAATTGTAGGGCAATTATCAATGCTGATATTTTCCTGGACTTTAAGTGACATGCTTGCAGTCATATTTCAGTGCAGAATTATATCAGAATCATCTCAAATTCTCAATCGATAATTCTAAAGGTTTGAGCTTTCAATTCAACAATAAAAATAGGAAGAAGCCACGTCTCAATGAGTTACTGCTATCAGTGAACAGTTGTACGTTCTTCAGAACTGAAGCCATTATTTTCAAACTTTAGTACTACAAATTCTCATAAGGAAACTCGTGGTAGCACAGACAAGACCTGACTTTAACTTCACTACAAATGGCCTTTTTATGTATACAGCTGGGAATATGTTCTCATAAAGCGAGAACAGTCTATAAATAATAGTGGGACAACTCGGTCAATTCTTGCTATCAATGTCCGAAAGCAATAGTGTCCAACTTTGCCATTCACCAATCACGACTTTGATTTGTTGATGTTCTTAGTTTAACTTGTATTAGAACCGTTTGGTCCCATTTTTAAAGATGCAAAATCATGCATAATTGGTGCATCCCATGCAGTACGCTCAAATTTGATCGTAATGGCCATCTAGCTCCTACTATATTACGTTGATAAAAAATCTTTACATTGTCAGTGAATTTCCAAAGGAAAGAGATGGTAATGTAAAATGAGAAAGGGTAGCTTAACTTTTTCGAGGAACAATATCTTAAAATGGAGTAATAGTTCAATTTCAAGTAAGATCATAAGAGTACGTCTATCAATATTGACTTCTGTCAATTGGACACAAGCAACTTAACAAAAGTGGAAACGTACCCTAACACTAAAAAAGACAATCGATAGTGTTGGTCGGTGTCACTATATTATTACTTCTTATCCATAGAGTTTTAACTTCTTGTATAAAGCAACCTAAATGGCTTTAGATACATTTCCATGAGTTATCATTTATGTCTCATAACTTTGGGGTACCATAAATTCTACGGAAAATTATAGAGGAGATAGGAAGATGGAAGTACATATTAATTGACTCTTATATGTTTTCTTTTCTCCGAATTTTCTTTCTATCAGCAAACATGATAATTTGGGTATGGATGTACTAACTTTTTATTACCTCGACAAGAAGCCAATGACAAGAAGTTAAATTACTTAGAACATGTGGCTGTGTATGTCTGCAGACACGTATGCATGATTTGATTCCAAATTCCTAACATTCTACCTTATCCATATAATATACAAAGTCAAGTACTCTAATTATTCCTATATATTTGTGTAGTCAAAGAATTCTAATAATTGTTTCCAATATTTGAACATGAAGATATACACGTTCCCACTCTTTACACCCCAGAACTTTAGCTATAAGGAGAAAAATGGATAGGAATTCCTTAAACGTACTTTATGCTTGTGTTCTTTTATTTCCATGTTAGTGCTCCAAGTTATATATGGACGTCGTTCTTGGAAGACGAGAAACATTTAGAGGGAAAAGAAAAATATTGTATTTACTTTAGATAGAGCACAATTTTATTTATAAAAGATCTAGTTTAATTGTCAAACGAGTAAAATTTTATTATCAAAATTGCGGTGAGACTTGAAATTAGAGGCGGACCTATGTACAAAGAAGAGGGGTTACTGGACCTCCCGTTATTCTAGATATATATGAGCATGTATGTCGAAAATGATTATATATTTTGCCTGAAAACCTTAAGATTAAAAATCCGATGAGTCCTTGGTTGAGCAGCACGCTCATGTGCGTCCGCCACCTTCAAATCCTGAGTCCAGTTTGAAGTGAGTTTATGCTTTGCTCTAATAACATATTGAATTACATAATTATTTTATCTAAAAATTTTACAGTACTATTAGAGATAACATAATTTTATTTACTTAATAATTATCGTAAACATATAGGTTTCATATTTATTTGAGCGACCATTTCCAAATATGCTACTCACATAGCAAGAAATCTATACTATATAAAGGTAGGAAACCCCTAAACGAAATGCCGTTCGCCTTTTTTACTCTTTAAAATGTATTTTTATATTGTACAAAATAATCATTTAAACTATTTTCATAATATTTAAGAATCTCAAATCAACTATATTTTCTATATTAAATAATTTCTTATTTGAATTAGGTACAAATACTAATATTTAGGACTTCAAAATCAATTGAAAGTTTAACTTATAAAAATCAGTACAACCAAAGGAAAAATCACTAACATACTTTTACTACGTTTGTCTCTCATATCATTTCATTGATAGAGATATAGTACCTATTATATTTTTAATTCTATACAATATCCAATATAATACTATTAATTAATTAATGTTTACCTAGAATAAAACATTAGATTTTAAGCTAACATTTTATTTACCATTTCAAACTTGATCATTCTAAAAAGACAATCTGAAATCCCTTAAAATATGTGTTAATTACTATAAGAAATACTTCATTTAATAGTTATTTAATTATTATTCTAAAAACAATGCAGAAAGTCTTAATATTTTGAACTTTAAAATATTAAACTTTTACTTTATATAAATCATGCACTTAAATTATATATAAATAATAAATGATTGCATGAAAGAATAAAAAGATTAATGACGGTAAACATAACTTGTAAATAAAATTTTAATTACCATAAAAAGGAATAAAAAGATTAGAGAAAGAGGACGTAAATGACTATGAAATCTTTGTCCGGGTCTTGATGATGTAGTTTTAAGGTAATTAAAATGTTATTATTAGCTAGGATAAAAACCACCTTAATATCTCATCAATAAATACTCATATTTTCCTGAAATATTTACAATACAATGTGGAGCTCGGTTCATGAATAATAACGAAGGTGATGCACTTTTTAATAACTTTTTTATGTTTCGATTTATATGAAATTCTTTTTATATTATGAAATATAATAAATAATTACACTAATAATATTACTCAATATTATATTTTTAACTTTCAATAGTTTTAAATGAACTATAATAATAATACGGAATGTTAACCAGAAATCGATAATGAACACAAAATTTTCAATTATTCTGAGATAATTTGTTGAGCTGGACCAAGGTAGAATACTTGGAGTATAAGTTCAGCGGTGTTACTCAGGAGGCGGACGAGGATGTGAGGCTGAACACGCAAGTCATTCCTAGGAGAGAGAGTTTCAGTATCTGGGGTCTATAATTCAGAAAGATGGGGAGATGATGAGGATGTCACACACTATATTGGAGCAGGGTGGATGAAGTGGAGGCTCGCTTCCGGTGTCTTGTGTGATAAGAATGTGCCGTTGAGACTTAAGGGTAAGTTTTACAAGGTAGTGGTTAGACCGACTATGTTGTATGGGGTAGAGTATTGGCCAGTCAAAAACTCCCATGTCCAGCAGATGAGAGTAGCAGAAATGAGGATGTTGAGATGGATGTGTGGGAATACTAGGTTGGATAGAGTTCAGAATGAAGTTATTCGGGACAAGGTGGAAGTGGCCCCTGTGAAGGCAAAGATGCGTGAGGCGAGGTTGAGATGGTTCGGGCATGTTAAGAGGAGGAGCACAGATGCCCCAGTCAGGAGATGCGAGAGGTTGGCCTTGGGAGGTGAGAGGAGCGATAGAGGTAGGCCAAAGAAGTCTTGGGGAGAGGTGATCAGGCGGGACATGGCGTAGCTTGAGCTAACCGAGGACATGACCCTAGATAGACGGGTATGGAGGTTGAAGATTAGGGTAGAAGGTTAGTAGGTAGTCGTGCGTTTCCCTTTGTCTTCTCTAGTCCGGTACCCTTTTTTCCTTAGTTTACTATATTCGCATGTCTTGTTCCGTTATTACTTATCATCGGTAATTCCGTAGTTTGCTAGCAGTGCTTCATTTATAGCCTCGTTTGCTGCCTTGGATCTAGTTTTCTAAATATATTGCCGTACTATTACTTATTATCGGTACCTCTTTCATATTCTCTGTTGCTATCTTCGATTTAGTTTTCTAAATATTTGTCTTGTTATTACTTGCTATCAAGGCTTCTTTCACCCTTTTTATCCGAGGGTCTATCGGAAACAGTCTCTCTGCCCTTCCAGGGTAGGGGTAAGGCTACACATATTCTACCCTCTCTAGACCCCACTTGTGGATTATACTGGGTGATGGTTGTTGTTGTTGTATTCTGAGATAATTTATGAGATCTTTTAATTTTTAACGAATGATACATTTAGTTGAATATAAGTGAGTTTCTTAACTACAAAAGGTAATTATGGTTTTTAGAAATTTAAATTTTAAATTTTATTTCTGGTATTTAGTGATTATTAATTATGTGAGATCTAACAAAATATCATTTTCCTTTCTTTTCTTCTATGTTTTTGGAATATGTCTTGCATGGATGATTTTCCACCCATTTAGCTTTTTTACAATCTGAAAAAATAAATTTATTGAATAAAAATGTAGTTATAATTTTTATATGAGCTAATTATAAGAATTCGAATAAGCAAAAAATAATTATGTCTTTTAAATATTAAGAATAAATAATTAATATTTAAATTAATTATAAAAAAATTCAATTATATTCTTTTCCAAATTCTTAATACAAGTAAAATTATTTTCAAATTAAAACAAATCTTAGGGTATATAAATTATTTTGGTAGAAAGACCATTGGTAATGCAAGAAATCAGGAAATAGAGCAAAATTTATTACCGTATAATATTAAAATTTACCTTGGTTAAAATCTAAACTAGAAAAAACGTGATTGAAACAATACAAGATATAATGTATCCAACATTATTGATTATCTCGAGGAACTTACACTTTTATTTTATAACTCAAACACAATTTTTAAATAAATTTTATTGAGATAGAGTAACCGCGCATCGCGCTTACCTGAAACTAGTTAAGGAAAAAACAGATGGAAAGTTGAAAGAGTCCTTTAGAATGAATCTGAAAACTTTTAAGTTTTAACAATGTAGGTGCTTTTCCAAACATATCTGCCGAAAAATCTTGCTGGGAAATGTACTTTTGGATGAATGAAAGCATTCAATTTTTTTGACTTTTATTTCACTGCCATATTCTGAAGATCTCACGAGGAAATTTCGTTAGTCTTCAATGGTAGAATACCATTTCAGCTCCATGCATACCTAACTGTATATTCATGTTATCAGCATTATTTCTTTTCATACTCCATATCAATAAAGGAGCAGAAGTAGGTAAATACATAATCATTTCCTTCAATTCCTTATCATACAATTCTATTCTCAAGTGTGTGTATCATGTTCGTGCGTGGTAATTTAAAACATTATTTCTCAAAAGGATTTAAATGATACTCTGTGTACACTAGTAGTGTAAATCGTATCAGTGTAGTTTTGCATGTTCTTACATATCATTTACGATATTTTGCAGCTTATCAACCCATACTTATTTGAAGTAACCTAATAGTGTAAAAAAATTTTAAAATATTTTTCCTTTGGCTGAGGGTTTTTTTTTTTTTTTTTTT
>MCJB01051949.1:26267-42667 GCA_002018475.1 Nicotiana obtusifolia
ATATATATATATATATATATATATATATATATATATATATATATATTTATAAAAAGTAATTTTTGACCTACCTACATAATATAAATTTTTATTTAAGTGTAATTTTCTAATGAAGATTATTCAACTGAACACCCTTCACTCTACGTGGCTACGTTACTGTTTCTAGAGGAGTGTATAAATTGGGGTCGATCATTTAAGTGCTAATTCCATCAATTAAACTAAAGCAACAAAGATAGTATATAAGCTAGGGCATGTTGTTAACCATGTTTCTAAATAATTAACATTCAGCATTGAATAAAATCTAGACATATTGCTGAAATGCGTAGTTATAAATGACTAGAAATATCGTATTATTTAAACTTGTTTTGTTCAAAGATATGGGAAGGAGCAAAATGCTGGCCGTTGGTTATTAATTTGGAAAAAGGGTCAAATAAACCCTCTACTTTATTATATTATTCATATCTACTCTCCGTTATACTATCGGGCTACATCTATCTTTACCGTTAGCTAAACTTTTTAAAAATACCCTCCACCTAACGAAAAATCACCAAATTAAGAAAAGACCTGTCATTTTTAGAACTCATTAATAACACGTTAAACCCCTTTTATTTACTGCCTTCTTCCTCACAAATTAGTCATCTCCTTCGTAGTCACATGTGGAACTCAAGAAGTGAAAGACATAAAAATACCAACAGTCATATATTCATTTATATATTAAGTCTAAATTCTTTTAATATCCTTATTGAATGTTTATTATATTCTACCTTTTTCAATTTCTTTTTTATCTTCTAGCTTCTGTCTTTTTATTTTTTTCCACCATGTCGAACTGTACCGAGTATTCACCATGATTTTCTTTCCACCATGAATTGAATGTTTATAGCATCTTATTAGGTTAACAGTTCTGAATTTTTAAGGCAACTGCCGAATTATTTCTTCCTCCAACAGTGAGCTTTTATTGATGAGTATTCACGCATCATGATTTTTTTATTCTTCTTTAAGCATTTGGGCAACGAGTAATTATCACCAAATCACGCCTTAAGAACCAAAGCTAGATTCCAAGTTATGATGAGATACTCACAATCTTTAGTAACAACTGAACTTATAATGAATAAAAATTAGAAAATAATTAGAGGAGATTCAATTTAATATCAAACAACAGTCTAAGGAATTCGTCAAGAATGAAATAAAGTACACCAACAAGTTGAAAAGTAACTTAATAACCTAAGTATACTAACTTCATGTAACACAAGTATTGTTAAAGTATATAGCAGTTGTTACCAACATACAAATTACCTGTTTAGTGCGCATTACATTAGACAAAGGGATGCCATATTATAGCCACACAAAAAAAAAAGAATACAACCGAAAATGATAACATGACATCCGATCCTAATGCCACCATGAACAAGTAAGAACCAAAAATATAAGTTCTTACTAATCCTACTATTACCATCCTTTTCGGTCTCTCTGTAAATGAATAAAATGTGTTAAGACGTGTCAGAAATCTAAGTTCTGTATTTTTAGGTGATGAGTTTAACGGGTTATGGGTTAATATATCTTTTTTAAAATGATTATTTTACTAATCTGGTGGATTTCTATTGAATTTTTATTATTGTGTTTACTTGAACATAATCATGAGTAAACGAGAACAGCTTCTCTCACTGTAGTCTCTCTCTCTGCGCGATCGCCATATCGGCAATTCAAAACCTTGCAATTCGGATACCCGAAGGATCCAGTCCAAGATTAGTTGGTGCATCTTCGGGATTTCTTTGAACTATTCATAATCTTGCAAATACCCACTACCAAGTTCTTTTGAATTCTGAGAAAACCCCTCCCCTGCTGCTCACCGATAACCACTTCATCTTTAGTCCTTCACTGTAACTCGAAGTTGGATGAAATCATCTCGGAGATTACGGACACCTGAATTTTCTTTTATCTTTGGTTCTTGTTCAACATCAGAGAATAAAAAAAGACTGCCATTTTCTTGCTGCAATCCAGGTTCTATTGTTCCTCTCTTGTCTTGATATTTTAATAGTTTAATATTTTAGCGTAACTGTATCCCCTTACCTACCTATTTTGTTCTTAAATCTTTAGTTAGTATTTGCTCTAGCATTATCAATTTAATTGCATTAGTAATAGTTTTGCCTACTTGTTTATATTGTTATCTACCTGTTTACACTTTATTTTGAATCTTTATTTCACATATCCTTGGGATCTTTAGTTGTAGATTATAACCCCCTTTAGCTCTTGTATTGTATTTCTTCACCTATTTTTCTATCTTTTAGTTGTAGATTATAATTCCTTTAGTCCCCTTGTTTTATTCCTTCACATGTTTTTCTGACCTTTAGTTGTAGATTATAGTTCTCATTAGTTCCTTTATTTTATTTCTTCACCCGTTTTGCGATATTTAGTGGTAGATTATTTTCCAATAATTTATTTTACTTTTGTCGCTTGTTTTCGGGCTTGCGTAGTGACTCGTCTATTATAGTGGCTTTGGTGAACGATGGTAAGATAAGGTCTTGACCTTAGGGGTGCCAGCAGGGGGGAGGGGAGGGGGTGCAGGGAGTAAGGGGGTAAGAGGGCTAAGGGAGCTACTAGGCTGAGAGTGAGGTCTTGGAACATAGGAACCTTGACTGGAAAATCTGTAGAGTTAGCGAAGATTCTTGGAGGTTTTACATTGAACATAATCAGTACGCACCCCAAGCAGGCTTGGATAAGAAAGTCAAGAGGCGTATGTGGGAGGATTTGGATGAGATGGTGCGTGGTATCCCGCATACCGAGAAACTTTTTATAGGAGGAGATTTTAATGGCCACATTGGAGCGACATCTGGGAGGTATGATGATGTGCATGGTGGCTTGGTTTTGGAGATAGAAACGGAGGAGGAACGTCTTTGCTGGACTTTGCTAGAGCACTTGATTTGGTGATAGAAAACTCGAGTTTTCCGAAGAAAAGGGAGCACTTGGTCATCTTCCGGAGTTCGGTGGCCGAGACTTAGATTGATTATTTACTCTACAGGAAGTCCGATAGAGGTATTTGCACGAATTGCAAGGTCATCCCGAGTGAGAACCTCTCGACCCTCCATAGGCTCCTGGTCATAGACCTTGAGATCACGAGGAAGAGGGCGATGTATAGCCAACATAGGATCAAGTGGGGAGCCTTGACGGAAACTAAAGAGCAGGAATTGGGGGTCAAACTGGTGATTATAAGAGCTTGGAGGAGTAGTGGGGACGCAAGCGCTATGTGGACCACGACTGTGCAGTGCATTAAGGAAGCCGCGGGAGAGGTATTAAAGGTCTCAAAGGGTTACTCTGGTGGTCACAAGGGAGACTGGTGGTGGAATGGAGAGGTGCAAAGAAAAGCGGAAACCAAGAAAGTAGCGTATTCGAAGCTAGTGGAAAGTGTAGACGAGGAGGAGCCGAGGGCGAATAGGGAGCATTATAAGTTGGCTAAGAAAGAGGCAAAGTTAGCAGTTACGGCAGCTAAGACTGCAACTTTTAGTCATTTGTATGAGGAACTCGAGGGCCGAGGTGAGCATAAGAGGTTGTTCAGGTTAGCCAAGGCGCGAGAAAAGAAGGCGTGGGATTTGGGCCAAGTGAAGTGCATCAAGGATGAAGAAGGTAGAGTTTTGTTGGATGAGAGGCTTATCCGTCGGAGATGACAGACCTACTACCATAGTATCTTGAACGAGGAGGGAGACAGGAGCATTGTCTTGGGTGATTTGGAACTCTCCGGGAATCGTTATGACTTTGGGTATTGTAGGCGGATTAGAGTTGAGGGGGCTATGCGTAGGATGAGCAGGGACAAAACGACCGGGCCGGATGAAATTCCGGTGGAGTTTTGGAAGAGTGCGGGCAAGGCAGGCTTGGAGTGGCTCACTAGGTTGTTTAATTTATTTTTAGAACGAAAAAGATGCCCGAAGAGTAGAGGTGGAGCACAATGGTTCTTGTATACAAGAACAAGGGTGATATCCAAAAATTGCAATAACTATCGGGGTATCAAGTTGCTTAGCCATACTATGAAAGTCCGCGAAAGAGTGGTAGAGCTAAGGGTGATAAGGAGTGTGTCTATTTATGAGAACCAATTTGGGTTTATGCCGGGGCGTTCGATTACAGAAGCCATCCACCTTCTTAGGAGATTGATGGAGTAGTATAGCGAGAGAAAGAAGGACTTGCATATGGTGTTCATCGACTTGGAAAAGGCGTACTATAAAGTTTCGAGGGAGGTTTTCTGGAGATGTTTGGAGGCTAGAGGTGCACCTGTTGCCTACGTTAGGTTGATTAAGGACACGTATGATGGAGTAAAGACCCGAGTGAGGATAGTGGGTGGGGACTCGGACCATTTTCCGATGATGATGGGGTTTCATCAGGGGTCGGAACTCAGCCCTTTTTTGTTTTCTCTAGTAATGGATGTACTGACGCGCCACATCCAAGGGCAGGCGCCGTGGTGCATGCTATTTGCAGATGATATTGTATTGATTGACAAGACGCGAGATAGTGTGAATGCTCAATTAGAGGTATGGAGGCAGACCTTGGAATCTAAAGGTTTCAAGTTGAGCAGGACCAAGACAGAAAACTTGAAGTGTAAGTTCAGTGGCAAGACTCAAGGAGGGGAATGGGAGGTGAGGCTGGACTCGCAGGTCATCCCTAGGAGAGAGAGTTTTAAGTACCTTGGGTGTATTATTCAGGGGGATAGGGAGATTGATGAATATATCACACACCGTATTGGGGCGGGATGGATGAAATAGAGACTCGCTTCCGGTGTTTTGTGTGACAAGAAGGTGCTACCGAAACTTAAAAGTAACTTATACAGAATGGTAGTCAGACCAACAATGTTATATGGGGCTGAGTGTTGGCCAATCAAGATCGCTCATGTCCAGAAGATGAAGGTAGCAAAGATGACGATGTTGAGATGGATGTGCGGGCACACCAAGATAGATAGGATCAGAAATGAGGTTATTCGCGACAAGGTGGATGTGGCCCCTATTGAGGACAAGATACGGGAAGCGCGATTTAGATGGTTTGGTCATGTGAGGAGGAGGAGCACAGACGCCCCGGTAAGGAGGTGTGAGAGGTTGACATTGGAGGGCCTAAGTGGAGGTAGAGGTAGGCCAAAGAAGAGGTGGGGAGAGGTGACTAGGCAAGACATGGCGCAGCTTCAGCTGGCCGAGGACATGACCCTTGATAGGAATGTATGGAGGTCGAGGATTAGGATAGTAGAGTAGGTAGTCTAAAGTGTTCATAACTGTAGTATTGGCACACAGTCTCGCTTTTTGTTAGTAGTAGGTTTTTATGACTAACCGTTGTTTCTTTCATTATTGATCACCTTACTATCTGGTTATTTTTATTCTGCTTTTATATGGCTTCTTGGTACTGTCCTTTCTTGTCTATATTTTCATTAATGTGGTGCTTATGCTTTTCTAAGCCAAGGGTCTATTGGAAACAGTCTCTCTATCCTCACAAGGTAGGGGTAAGGTCTGCGTACACACTACCCTCCCTAGACCTCACGATGTAAGATTTACTGGGTATGTTGTTGTTGTTGTTGGTGGTGGTGGATTTCCCTTGGATAGAGGGTACTTTTACAAAGTTTGTTGATGGTTAAAATAGATATGTCCTGATAGTATAGATATACCAAGTAGAAAGGTATATTTAACCCTTTTTTCTTCATTTGTTGAAAGAAGAAATTCTCCTTTTCATTATCATATATTGTATGTGAGTAGGGAAAAGACCATAGAAACTTGTTGTTCTAACTGTAGTAACTTTAAAAGACATCGACTTGTGAGTTCTCTTCTTTTCTGTCAAGTCTTTTATCTCATTTCTCTATCCCGCACGCGTTACTATAATTCTGAAAACTTATTTTAGTCATTGTTTCCAAATGACATTTTTAAAACCCCAAGAACTGAACGTCAAGAATTTGCCAATATTGTGGAAACATGACTTGTTTCCTAGTTCCAAGTGTCAAATGGTGGATAATTTTGGTATATTATCCAGCACCGGCTATTGCGTGGTATCAAATTATCGAGCTGAAGTCTTGTCACAGAGACTTTAAGAACTGATCAGTTTATCAGAGCACTGAGGATAAGAGGAAAAAGAGGCCAGAATTCATTGTTGAATAGTTGTCGTTCCTTGTTTGGGTAACATTTTCTGTTGTGTTTTGGTGAAATAAAGGGTTTAAATCCATGAAAGAATAATAAGTTAGCTGGAAAAATGGGGCCAACAGGGAAAGTGACACAGTTCTGGTTCAGTGAAAGGCCCTTCCTCTCCATTGAGCCAAAACAGATTATTTGGACCACCATTGGAGCATCCATGGGAGCATGACACGTCACTCGACAACAACATTATAATTTTGATTCAAGTTATATATACAATAACATTAACTATTATTATATCTATTCTCTTTCGCTCCGATTATCTTTCTATCTTAACTTGTTGTTGTTTTTGTTTCTTTTTCATCTTTTCTTGAATCGAGAGTCTATTGGAAACAATCTCTCTATCTTCGCAAGATAGGAGTAAGATTTGTGTACACACTACCCTAGACCTCACTTGTGAAATTACACTGGATTTGTTATTATTATTTTTGTATACTGGCAGTGTAATAATTTTTTTACGCTATAAATGTAATTTAACGTGTTATAATATGTTATTTGCTATTTATTATAACTTACCAATTAAATTTACGAAATGAAATTACATACAATTACTTTTTAAGTGATATATAATCATATAAATGTATATCTTTTTCATTGTCAATATATAAATTGAAATTCTAATGATTTTAACTTTAGAACTTGCAGAAACACTGTTGAATATAATGAATAAATATACCGCTGAACATATACTTGATTTTTTAAGTCCTATATTCTTACTATTCTTAAGTTATAGATTATTAATACAACGAAAATCTGTTATCATTGAATTAAAATTCTTCTCTGAAACAGTATTAAATTGTTTTCTAAGGTGAGAATATAATGGGTTTATGAATACTGAGGATGAAATACTGAAGAAGGTGAGATTTTTATGAAACTTGCATCTCGCGCTCAAACAGACGAAGTTGTACGCATTAAATTGTAATTCCAATCTCAGAAACATGTTATATGTTCTTTAAAAGAGTTCTCTAGAGAAAATGACATGTGGGCCCTAGGTGTTTGATCCTGCTTGAGATACAATTATTTCAGAAAATGATTTAATCTATATGCACTGATATAGACTAATGTACCTTGCGACCTCTAAATTTAGTGCCGTTTATTCCATACATATTTGAGCTATAACTATCCCGATTATTTTTTATACTTGATTATTTGATTACTTCGATCCTTCTGATCATTCTTACCTGATGAAGGTAGAGCCATGCGTAGTCATGTGAACTCTTTGCCCACGTGATTTTTTAAAATAAAATATTTTATAATTTTTTAAATTTATTATCTTTTAGATTATCTTTTTTCGGACTAATATTATAAAGAAGACATGTCTAAAGCTTCATTAGTATTTTGGCAAAAACTTTTGTTAGAGGAGGGAGGTCCGAGATATTATCCCTATTTTAAAATGTTGTAATATATTACTTGTCTTATTTTTTAGGATACTAATACAATATTTTTGATAGCTATCTTTAGTTAACCTTATAATAATTATATACTATTAACGTATAAAAGTTATACTCATTGAAAAATAGCTAACTCAGACACAAAAATTGATCATGTTGTTTTTGACTCCTGTTTTCTAGAGATGTAAATGTAAAATAAACCGTGTCAGTAACATGCTGACCATATATTTATGATTCTAAACTAAAATGTCATATTATCACCTATTAAAGACTGCAAGTATAAGCCCAATAGGAAGGTGCTTGATGATAAAATTCTTTTAATTGATAATAACAAATTGGCTAAGGACTTGAGAAAGAGAAACTTCTTTTGATATTTGAATTTTTTAAGTATCAAAGCAATAGACAAGTGAGACAAGATTAAAAGTTGGACTGCTGGATTGGACATACAAAAGAAGTGCCTGCCTGTTGGTTCCACGAAAAGTAGAGAATGGAGAAAAGTTTTCCTTTTAAAAAGAGGGTTACTAATTTCATATACTTCATCAACACTGGTTTTTGTGTTTGGTATGCACTATACAAAGGTAAATAATGCGCTTAAAAAGATTTGACCTCACATCTTGTACTATAATCCTCCTTGTATATAGATAAGGAATTAAGGGTGTGTTTGGTATAAAGGAAATTACAATATTTTCTTAAAAAATAAGTAATTTTCTTACTTATTAGGTAGTAAAAAATATTGTTTGAAAAATATTTAATTTAGGAAAGCTCTATAAGAGACGAAATGGATAATGACAGGAAGGATGGTCGGTCGAGGTCTAGGGGCCATGGTGAGGGTGGCAAGGGTTAGGGTGGGGTGGGTTGGAAAATAAAGTGGGGTAGGTTGAAAAAGTGTTTTGAAAAATATTTTTCCTTCTTTTGATAGGAAAAATGAAGAAAATTGAGTTTACTAAGAAAATGTTTTCTAAAATATTTAAGCTAATCAAATATAAAAAAATTAAAAATATTTTTCAAAAATATTTTCATGTATACCAAACACACCCTAAGGCTTCCTACATTTTCTACATTTTTGTTTGTTTGGAAGAATTTCAGTGTAAAGTAGATTGCATAATTGTGACACAGGGACCACGGTAACATAGATAGTCGTTATTTAAGGGAGCACTATTTGGGAAAGAAGAAATGGGGGGGCTAATTGGTCGCTAAAGAACCCTGACAAGGGGAAATTTTTTCTTTGATTTTTCATAGCTTTCCTTGAAAATTATCGTAAAAGAAGCGTTAGACAAGAACTTTTCCTTTCCTTTTTTCTCGTTATAAACTTTATTATTTCAATTGACATTCATATATTTGACATATGAGATAATATTTTATACTTCCTCCGTGTACTTTTACTTGTCCAAGTATTCTAAAAATATATTTTTACTTTTATTTATCACTTTTAACATATCAAGAAAAGACAGTTTTTTTTTTGCTGTCATAGCCACAATATTAATTACTTATTTTAAATCAGTTTCTCATATCATTAAAAATATACATTAATTAATATGACTATCATGATAAATTATGCACTTTATTTATTATTTCTTAAAATATATGCAAAGTTCATAGTAGACAAGTAAAGATGAATTGAAGAAATAGAAGATAGTAATACCAACCAGTAGAGTGTAATAATAAAAGCCATATTGTAACACCACCTTGAAATTTATTGTCCAAGTACAAGCAAGAAAAGAACATGAATGGCATTATTAAGTGAAGCAATTGAGAATTCAGAGTTTAACTTTTATATATGTGCTAATAATTTAAATTTAATTTCATACTATCTGATCACCTAGTCAATAGATAATTGTAAACAATTATTCATAATAACTTGATCTAGTAATTATCAGGAAATTAAGTAAGACACATAATCTGCTACAACATGTAAAATTTCGCTAACAATGTATACTTTTTATTATAATATTAATGCATATAAATTAAATCCTTAATATTATGTGCGTGAATACGTAATCATACACATATAAAATAATTTGGAAGGGATTAATGGGAGAAGCTCAAATTTTTAAAATAGAAAGCAAGCTAGGTTGTATCTAATGTAGTAAAAGTTGGTTGAGCGGTGAAACTAAATTTTGATTAACTAATTCTTTTTATTTATAGAAACTGAAAACAGTAAAGAAAACTAAAAAGGAATTATATTGATCACGTTAGTCAAAGTAATAATGAGAACCATCCACCAATAGAAGACTACTGTCGGATATTATTTTCCATTTGCAAACTTAGGCTTATAAATATATGCGATCGACATTGCAATACCTACTCAAAGTAGCTTCTTCTTCTCTCTCTCTAGATCTCCCCTCCTCTTTCACTTTATATATCAACAAAATCCCTCTAAATTAACTTAGGCTTATATTGATATATGGATATTGATAGGAGGGATTGCCACTTGAAAATGTTGTCCAAAATGGCTATCTGCAAATCACACGGGCAAGACTCTTCCTATTTCATAGGATGGCAAGAATATGAGAAGAACCCTTATGATCCCATTCAAAATCCTTCTGGTATTATTCAGATGGGTCTTGCTGAGAATCAGGTACGTACATTTAGTATATATGACATATCCTTATTATCTACATACGCTAAACTCTACCTTTTTTTTTGCTCTCTAATATTTTTCGTAATTAAAAATTCGAAGTTAAAATGTACATGTGATATTGCTATAAAGCGCGTTTTATTTAATGATAAGATAATTAATCAACAAAAATATAAAAATTCTTAAAAGATGAGATTAATTCAGAAGCCCTTATTTATTAATTTTAATATAACATGCAAGATTTTATTGGTCTAATTTGGGACCTTAGGATAGACTTTTACTTTATTTGACAAATATATCAAGATAAAAAATAAGAAAGGATCCTTAGATTTATCTGTGACCTCTGTGCTGTATGAGTTGAAGATATTATTCTAATTTCCCTTCTTAAGGAGATATTATTCCACACACAATAAGGGTGGTGAAAATACGAATGCATGAGTAATTCTAGAGTAATTGTTCGATGATTGAAATATTTACAATGGCGTACAATATTCTATATAGTTTAGTATCATGACAAATTATGTATGATCGCCCCAAAAATAAAGTTAAGGAATAATGTGCTACTTTTGCTAATATCCTATATCTCTTGTTTTAAAAGGTTGGGTTTTGCTTCATGTGACATTGACAAATACCAACAAAAAAGTGTTCGATTGAAACAGTAGGCGGACCTCATGTCTGGAATAACATGCATAACCTTTTTGTTGTTTATAGTTTTATTGTTAATTAGGAAACGTGAGTATATATCTTTTGAATCTCTAATACGTAACCTTATATTTTTCCTTTTTTTCCCTAATCAAACGCAGCTCTCATTCGATCTTCTTGAATCATGGCTCATAAGGAACCAAGATGTAATCCAGTTTAGAGAAAATGGTGGATCCATGTTCAGAGACTTGGCTCTTTTCCAAGATTATCATGGATTGCAGGCTTTCAAGAACGTAATTTTCTTCCTTTTGTTATACAGTTAAACTTCTCTGTAATAGAGTTTGTTTTGATATTTTTTAACTGTTGTAGTGAAAAGATGTTATAAAGAATACATAATATTACATAACATGAGAAACTGGTTCCAATATAGTAAAATGCTATTATAAAAGATGGTTGTTATCGGAAGGTCTGACCGTATATACTTTTTTTTTACACTACACTTGGACCTTTTCAGAGTTAGGATCTTGTCTTTACTATTTTACGTAATCTGAAGTTATTTTCACGTGCTCCAGATTAGTACTCTATTATATAAAATCATGGTCTATAAATTTTCAGTGTAAAATGAGAAAAAACGTTATCTTAATAAGCTACTACATTTTTCAGGTACTAGTGGCATTCATGGGTGAGATTAGAAGAAAGAAAGTAAAATTTGATCCAGAGAAGCTAGTACTCACAGCTGGTTCAACTTCAGCAAATGAAACCCTCATATTTTGCTTAGCTGAACCTGGGGAAGCTCTCCTTATTCCAACTCCTTATTATCCAGGGTAACATGAAATTATTTAGTACTGGTCCATCACTTTTCAAGTAAATTAACAACTGATTTAATCATCTGTGTAATTTAACATGTTACAAATAAGTTACCATTATTCTAGATTATCAATTCAATGGAATATTATATAGTCATAGAAATCAACTATCTTTTAAATGATCCGAGGGTGTAATTAATATTTTTTTAATTGTCAATGTGTAAAACTTAAAACTCATTAAGTATCTATTTACAAATTCTAAACCATTATTCTGATTTGCATTTCTCTTTGCTATATGTGATGACAGGTTTGATAGAGATCTTAAATGGAGAACAGGGGCTGAAATTGTACCCATACACTGTTACAGTTCAAATAACTTCAGAATAACTGAGTCTGCCCTTGAAGATGCATATGAAGAAGCCCAACGACTTAATTTAAAAGTCAAGGCTGTATTCATCACAAATCCTTCAAATCCACTAGGGACAACCATGTCACGAGACGAATTAAACAATCTTATCACCTTTGCCATGACGAAAAATATCCATATAGTTAGCGATGAAATATACGCTGGAACAGTTTTCGATTCGCCAAGATTTATAAGCATAATGGAAGCTTTAATTGACAGAAAACCTGAAAAATCCAAAATGTGGAACCAAGTTCACATTGTGTCAAGTCTATCAAAAGATCTAGGACTTCCAGGTTTCAGAATTGGGATGATTTATTCAAACAATGAAACACTTATAGCTGCTGCTACAAAAATGTCAAGTTTTGGACTCATTTCATCTCAAACTCAGTATCTACTATCTAAAATTCTTGGTGATAAAAAGTTCATAAAACTTTACATTAAAGAAAACAAGAAAGGATTGAAAAATCGGAGGGAAATGCTTGTTTCCGGGCTAGAGAATTCTGGGATTGAGTGTTTGAAAAGTAATGCCGGATTATTTTGTTTTGTGGACATGAGGCATTTGCTAAGTTCAAACACATTTGAAGCAGAAATGGAACTGTGGAAAAAAATACTAAGTGATGCTGGTTTAAATGTGTCTCCTGGATCTTCTTGTCACTGTAGTGAACCTGGTTGGTTTAGAATTTGTTTTGCAAATATGTCCGAAGAAACTCTTGACCTCGCGATGCACAGGATTAATGATTTTGTCAGTTCTATGAATCTTCAACGGCGGCAGTTGATCACGGCGGCGGCGGCTAGCTCAAGGAGGACACTTGCGAATTGGGTTGTTAAGTTATCTTCAGGTGAAGGAAAAACAGATCGTTGAATGATGTGTATTGAAGATGCTCTATTATTGTAGTGTTTGATATTTGATAATTGGAGAGTTGTAGTATAGATAGGGAGCATATAGAGTCCTTTTCTTATTATATTGTTCTGTAGAGTTATGGTGATGTTTCAGAGATAGTCACCTCACTTGGTAGCTTTCATGTTTTATGTCCATTTTCAAATATTATAATATATTATCCCAATTTACGTAGCGGTAATCAAAATTTAATTTTGACTATTGATTCGGACATAGAATATTTGTATTTTTTGAAATAAACTTTATATTTTTAAATTTATGTAAGAAGTATTATAAGCCACAATAATTAATAATTTAAAATATTCAAAATACATGAAAAACTCACAATTCAAAAAAAATTATTTGACTTTCGATATCTGAATATTTCCACATAAATTAAGACGGAGTATTTTATATCATTAATTTCCGGACCTACTACAAAAGAAGAGGAACAAATCAGAGAGTTTGTTGAGATTGAGACATTGATATAACTGTAAGGAGGAAAAAGATATTCTGAGCCGGTTGGCATTCAAAGTAAAAGAATACAAGACAAATATCTTAGATATAAACTATTACTAATATATTATGGCTAAATCTTTATGCAGATACACTACAAAAAAACGGTGCAATTGTGGTGGTTTTATAATGGTGGTTACACAAAACCGCCCCAATATACAACATATTACAGTTTTTTTTCAATCGCCATATTATGAATTTATAAAATAAGATGGCAATTAATGTCGTGTCCTGTTTATACTCTTACAAATTAGAAAACTTACTTCCAATAAACTCTATTTTTTATTCAATTTACCTCTGTCTCACAAATCGCCAATCCATAGCCAGCGACTCCCTCTCCTCTCTTGATCTCTCACTTCCTTCTCTTCTCGGCAGCTCTTCGATAAAGCTGGCAAGAGTTTCCGTTAATCTTCGTTGTGCCTTTGATATATGTGGATCAATTCACCTAGGTACTCTCTATTTTTCGCTCCTTTTTGCTTTTTTACGTTTGTATTTATGTGAATATACGGTTACTTTGTTTTTTTCACTTTGCCTCATTATGTAGTTGTTCAATTTGTGCTTAGCTTGCTTCTTTTGGAGATTTTTAAACATCTTGTACTGTTAGGAACAAATTATTTTGTAATTGAAATTTTCTAAATATTTTTTTGGTTTGGTTAGAACTTGTCTATTAGTTTAGAGTTAATAAAAGTGAGAATTGTTAGGATGTGTCTAATTTGAACAAGGAACACAGAACAAGCAAAAAGAGATTGTGAAATGTAAAAGATATAAAGAAAAAGATTCAAACTTTGAATATCTGACAATACTTGTTTAAAAGAATTAACCTTGATTTGAAATGTGAAAGGTGAGAATTTATGTGTTGCTTATGTGCTGCTCAGACAGATTCACTTCTATTAATTTCGCAAGATGAAAAGTAAAACTAATTACTTGGTGTTTGAAGTTGGCACTTCTTTTTTAGATTGACCACTAGAAAATGAATTTGATACTTTTTTAAAAAAAAGGATTACTGATTGCATTTCTATTTATTGGAAATTTGAAGATATATTAATATGAAAGAGTAGAATGTGTATAGAGGATTGTATAGATGGTCTTAATTAGTTTGAGATTGAGAATTAGTCAACTGGTTATATCAAGAGCTGTGTCAGGAATAATTTTCATGGTCATTTATTTCTGCCATATATTATTATGTGGATAAGGAACTTGAAGGATTGACTATGCTGCTTGAATATATATATATATATATATATATATATATTCATCTACGGTAGGAAAAGAAAAAGAGAACAGAAAGTGTTAGCTCTTTCTTGCTCTCTCTATTCATTATCGCTATTGAGATGGGGGTTTGATAAGACGTGGAGGAGTATACTTGTACCATCGAATATGAAATTTGAGATACATTGACATTCCTATAGGGTGTACAATTTTGAAAAGATGGTTCTCACAGATAGTTATATCTACAACAACAACAACAACAATAACATAGTATAATCTCACAAGTGTGATCTGGGAAGGATAGGATGTACGCAGCCTTACCCCTACCCTGGAAGCAGAGAGAGACTGTTTCCGATAGACCCTCGGGTAAAAAAGTTGAAAGAAGCCCTGATAGAAAGTAATAGCAAGACAAATAATTAGCAAACTAAATCGACAGATAGTTATGTCTAAAAGTGGCAATATCATCACAAAAGATCACTCACTATTTAGTAAGGAATTTTTATCAGATGAAGGCCTACAACATATGTATGTTGAATTTTTATCATTAGCGGTCCTTTTTGTTTTGATCTGGTTATTGATACTAATTGCAGTTCATTAGCTGGTTATGCATTGTTGGAGTCTTTTAGGTTATATCCATGGTTTTGCTATCTTGATTTCTTGGATTTTACTCTATTGGTGGAAAATAATCTGGAGCTGTTGTTTGGAGGTTTGGTGATGATTCTAATTTCTAATCTGATAGCTCACTAGCTTGTAGATTATGTTGCGAATGCAGATCGGCCACTTTGAATATACAAGGCTGCAAATTGTCTTGCGAAGGCTTCGCGAGTCTCGTTTGATTTTGTGCTCCAAGGTAAATACGTTCTCTTTCCTCTTTTCTGTCTTCCTCTTTTTGTTTTTTGTACGCATTTGTATCATGCGTACACTTTTAATCTTAAGTATGCTTGGGTCCAATTGAAGTGTAATACTCTTCTAAATCTTAAGTAGTCCTCTGTTGCAGTATTGCCAAAGGCGCGCTTAAAGCTCTGAAACGAGGCTCATAACATGTTGAGCGCTTCACCTCACTTTGTGGACGCTTCAGTGTTGCATAAAGGTTCTAAGGCATGCTTTTCCTTGCCAATGAGTGTAATCCTGAAAAGGCGACACTAAATAATTGATATTTTACTTTATCGTAATCTTTTTTCAATTTCTTTGTCCATATATTTATTTTTCATGCTTATAATTATTGTTCTTAGATTACATATATATACTTTTACTCTTTTTTTTTTCCAGTTGCGCCTTTTTTTTTTATTTATTAAAGCCCACCATTTATTTGCGCTTTGCGCTTAAAGCCCCAACGGATCTTAGAGCTTTTTTGCTCTTTTCGCCTTTGATAACACTCTGATACACCAATAATTTGTTAGTATTGTGATGAACTAGCCATTATCTACATTGAGAAACTTGAATGTTAGATTAAATCAAAATGGTTTAAGAGTTGGTTGGCTCTATATACACTATATATGCAGTTCCTTCTTCCGTGAAGAAGATTATGATTTCTTATACATCATATGAGGTCACAAAGTAATCTAACGATGATCTCCCTTTTATTTAATATTCAATGTTAGTTTTTAGCAAATATTGGTCTCACCACAAAATTATGTAATGTTGTCTTTCAGCTTATATCTTTTGGGAGAAAATGTGTAGTTTGTTTGTAAAATTGCTTGCATTGCGCATGAATGCAGATGTCAGGGGATAAAAAAAGGTGTTCCTATAACACGTTTAGGACAAAAGAACAAAATTTTATGTTTATCAGATAAAAAAGGAGTGCCTATAACACGTTTCAAGGGGGGGGG
>MCJB01051950.1:0-25798 GCA_002018475.1 Nicotiana obtusifolia
GATTAATGACATCGCACAATTGAACAAAATTCGCTCACTCTCACAAAGAATTCATATGCATCCCGTGGTCGTACCATAAGCTTGCCCGTAGTGTAGATCTCTACTAATTTAAGCTAGCCAAATCTAGGATCAATTAGGACTTTTAAGGTTGTAATGTAGGCTAAGGGACGGGTAGGATATATCTAGAAATAGTGACTAACCCTCCTAAGCACTTTAATACACTACATTCAAAATTCAAGCACCTTTTATTCTCAACCAATTCAATTGCCTTATACACATAGCCCTCTTTTTCAATTAAGCACTTCTATATTTCCACTAGCACAAATCAATAAGAATTAGAAGTGTTTTCTACATACTTTCACTATCATTTTTTTTCTTCTCTTTTCTTCACACACTCCATACATTAAAGCTCACCGGATAGTGACTTTTGATTTCCACTTTAGTGCACCAACGGGCCCTTCCATGGTTCCACTCAAAATCTACTCCCCAATATCTAACCTTACTTCTTTTAGCGACTAGGTGCCTTAGGAGGTAAAGGTTCAATAAAGATCAAATTAAGAACAAAATAGAGGTATGGCTTGTAATGTGGGTGCCAAAGAAAAGGTCTATAGGCTCAAAAGGGCTAGCAACGGAAAATTTTATTTTTATGTGACAAGCACATCCATGATCATGCAAGAAAATGCCTACGTCATCTCCTAGATTAGCCCAACTTACAATTTCGCTTCAATTAACACACGGGGCAAGTTCTAGACTACACAGGATAGCACAGAAAATCACAAATCCTTATTCACACATTGCACATGACTCAATCGAGACGGTTCTGTTCAACTCTCAAGTCAAGCAAGCACACATAATTGAGAAATTTAAGCAATATTGCACTATGTGGCATACAAGTCAAACAACTGAGAAAAGGCGTCACAAAATAGGCTATTTGCTTTACTTAGGCTTAACAATTCAAATCAAATAAACGGGAAAACAGAATGTATGTCATAGCCTAATGTGCCAGCATCAACCATGTCAATGAGTATCTCAGAACGACTCAGTTTCTTCCTAAACTACTCCTACAAAGAAATTAAAGTGCCCGGTTCGAGCTACATCCTTGGAAAAGAACCGGTGCCCAAAGAAAAACCAAGGAATACTACCTAACTATCCTAAAAAATTAAAATCTTTTTGGTGTTTTTAATCAGACTTTATCCCTCAAGAAAATTGTCCAACATATTCATTGTCGGAAAAAGTCAGAGCTTTTTCTTTTTTTTTTTTTTCATTTAAAGCAAATAATACTATACTAAACTGATTACACTAGAACTACTAAAAGAACCAAAACAACTACTAAAAGAACCAAAACAAAACCAGTTTATACATAATATACAATTACAACACATGTATTCCTCCCACCCCACACTTGAACGATGCATAGCCCTCGATGCAAGTAAAAATGTAAAACAGAGTATGGTGAAAAGAAAAACTCCCTATCAATCAGAGTCCACTCCCCCAACATTAGAATCCGTAGCCACTTAGCAATAGAATTGACGCCACAAAGAGTGACGTATTAGCTCATATTTCGGATTTTGGATCACGCATTGGAGTCTCCTTGGGTCGGCATTCTCAACCCCCAAATAGTCACACAAATACTCCCTGCCCAGCGGCACATCCTTTCCTCGTGCATGTGAAGTGCAGCTTCGATAATTCTAGTTAGTAAACAACTCTCCATCTTTAGAGCTCATAGCCTGGCAAGTATATCCAAGAATTTACTCTCTAAGGCTGCGGTATTAATCCCCATCTCAGAGACGTACCGTCCCGCCGGCACGAAGTCTCGATGCCAAGCAATAGCAGCATCATCAACCAAGTCCAAACGAGGCCTCGGCCTTAATGGCACTTGCTGAGATCCCTCGGCGACCTGTTTCCCTTTGGATGGCCGTGAAGAGCTTTCTCCCTGCTTGCGCTTTTTGGTCACCGGAGAGGTGGTAGAGGATTTTCCAATGCCTTTGCCTTTCCTAGTGCTATCACGAGCCATAGTATCCTGTTGCACAAGTAAACATGAATGTGAGGAAGGTTCAAGACATATGCCTCAGGTTGGCATGCAAGTCATCAAATGACCCCACACATAAAACCGAAGGCACAAGTACAAGTGTTGCATCTCAAAACTATGGGCACTCAAGACTTCCCCATGCTACAAAATAATGATTGATCATGGCAACGTGAATACTCAATAAGGTTAGCTAAAGGCATATGGTCTACACCTTTCACAAATACTAAAGTATGCTAAATTGGGCTAACTTACAAGATTCTACAACATACAACATACAAAAGCAATGGTGTAAGAACATGTTCTGCATCAAAGCCGCATCCCCCAACTTGTAAAAGCATCCCTAGACACCCCACACTTAGCCCAAATGCATATACAAGTGCCTCCGGTTACTCAGACCTCACCGGTTCACAAAAATTTTCACTCAACCATTTAAACAAACACAATGTGGGCATCAAGTGTGTTCTTATATTTCAACAATGGTGGAACATGATGGCCCTCCCAATTTTCAACGAAGTACAGGGAATTCTAGTTTACTACTACGAATACACATGAAACACACAAATTTTGACCAAAACAACACACTCACCATAAAGGTGTCATAAGAACTACATGAGGGAGTGGGAAACTATAATATGAAACTATGGGGAATTGCTAGTCTTGGGGATGGGAGTGTGGATAAGTACTAATGAAAACACATAATAAATAGAAGAGAAGAAGAAGAAGAACATACCTGGAGAAGGAGTGCGAGAGAGAATAAAAAATTGAAAAAAAAAATTCGTGAAAAAGAAGAAGAAGACGACGTGTGCAGCAGTTGTGTTTTTTCTTCAAGGTGGAGTTTTGTGTTTTTGTTTTTATTTGTTCGTGTTTGGGTGGGTTTCGGAAAGGATATGGGTATTAGTATTAGTGTAAATGGGTATTTGGGTTGGTTTAAATGGATATGGGTTAAGAATAAAATAAAATTAAAAACTTACCTGACCCCCCAGCTGGCGCCTCGCGCCCTCCCTGGCGCTGGGGTCGTGGAGTATTCTGCCTACAGTGCCCCAGGCAGCACCGGGCGTTGGCCTGGGCGCTATTCACGCGAAATTTTTTACACGTCCTACACCATTACATCTAATATTTCTATACCTATAAATGAAGTGCAATACTCTATCTATTCTTAAGAAAAAAAATTAAGAACTTAAACTAGGAAAGCGATAAAAATTGGGTTGCCTCCCAACAAGCACCTGATTTAATGTCGCGGCATGATGCATAGTCTCTCTTACTCATTAGCGAGTACAACCTTTGTCTTCTCACGATTAATCATTCCTCCCCAACAATGCTTGACTCTATGACCATTCACCAAGAATTTTCGCTCACTATTTAGAGCTCGCACCTCGATTGCACCATAAGGAGTGACTCTCACCATCTCAAAAGGACCTGACCATCTCGATTTTAGGTTTATAGGGAATAGTCGTAGTCTAGAATTGAATAATAACACCTGTTGGCTTGGCTCAAAGTAACGCGGCTTGATATGCTTGTCATGCCATCTTTTTGTCTTTTCTTTATATAGCTTAGCATTTTCATAAGAGTGCAGCCTGAACTCATCTAACTCATTCAACTGCATAAGTCTTTTCTCGCCTGCGGCCTCAAGGTCCATGTTCAGCTTCTTAATAGCCCAATATGCCTTGTGTTCCAGTTCAACGGGTAAGTGACATGCTTTCCCATAAACCAGCTTATAAGGGGACGCTCCAATTGGCGTTTTATATGCTGTCCTATATGCCCAGCGGGCATCATCCAACTTTGCAGCCCAATCCTTCCTATTCACACTCACCGTCTTCTCTAATATTTGCTTGATTTCTCTGTTTGACACCTTAGCTTGCGCACTTGTCTGTGGATGATATGCTGTAGCAACTCTGTGGCGAACTCCATATTTAGCTAGAAGGTTATTCAACAATCGATTGCAAAAATGAGTCCCTTCATCACTGATTAAAGCACGTGGAGTCCCAAATCTTGAGAATATGTTCTTTTTCACAAACGCAGCTACGACCATGGCATCATTCGTTGACAAAGCAATTGCCTCCACCCATTTTGACACGTATTCAACTGCTAGCAAAATGTATTTGTTTCCTCTGGACGGTGGAAATTGCCACATAAGATTTATCCCCCACACATCAAAAAGCTCAACTTCTAGAATGTTATTTAACGGCATCTCATGCTTCCTTGTGATTGTTCCTGTTCTCTGACATTGGTCACACTTCTTAATGAATGCATGGGCATCTTTGAATAAAGTCGGACAAAAGAGACTGGATTGTAGCACCTTTGCAGCTGTTCTATCTCCTCCATGATGGCCCCCATAAGGTGATGCGTGACAATCATACAATACTAATTCCACCTCTTTTTCAGGAATGCATATCCTCATCAATTGATCAACACATTTCTTGAATAAGTAGGGCTCATCCCAGTAGTAGAAGTTCACGTCATGTAAAAACCTCTTTCTAGCTTCATATTCGATTTCTGGAGGAAATACCCCACTCACAAGATAATTCACATAATCTGCGTACCATGGGGGAGGGTCATGGGTTATAGCAAAAAGTTGCTCATCAGGAAATACTTCTTTAATTTGGCCACCCTCCTCTACGTGATCGTGATTTTCCAACCGTGATAGATGGTCAGCTACTTGGTTCTCTGTCCCCTTTCGATCTCGTATTTCTACATCAAGTTCCTGCAGCAATAAAACCCAGTGCATCAATCTAGCCGTAGATTCTTTTTTTGTAAACAAATACCTGATTGCTGCATGATCGGTATGGACTATGACTTTCGTTCCCACCAAGTATGCCCGAAATTTCTCAAAGGCCCACACTACAGCTAACAACTCCTTCTCCGTGGTGGTGTAATTCAGCTGTGCATCATCAAGTGCCTTACTCGCATAGTAGATGGAATAAAACACCTTGTCCTTCCTCTAGCCTAGCACTGCCCCAATAGCAAGGCCACTCGCATCACACATAAGTTCAAATGGTAAGGACCAATCAGGTGCCACGATAATGGGAGCAGTCACCAACTTCTTTTTAAGTTCCTCAAATGCCTTGAGGCAAGCATCATCAAAGTTGAAAGTTACATCTTTTTCAAGCAGCTTGCACAAAGGAGTAGCAATTTTAGAAAAATCTTTAATAAAGCGCCGATAGAAACGCGCGTGTCCCAAGAAACTCTGGACACCCTTCACTGAAATAGGTGGAGATAATTTTTCAACCGCCTCCACCTTCGCTTTATCAATTTCAATGCCGGTCCTAGATATTTTGTGACCCAACACGATGCCTTCTTGTACCATAAAATAGCACTTTTCCCAATTCAGTACCAGATTTGTTTCTTCACAATGGGCTAGCACCTTGCTTAAATTCCTCAAGCAATCATCATAAAAGGACCCAAAGACTGAAAAATCATCCATAAACACTTCCACGAATTTTTCCACCATGTTGGTGAAAATAGCCATCACCTGGAAAGTGGCTGGTGCATTACAAAGTCCAAACGGCATTTGCTTGAAGGCGAAAGTGCCATTAGGACAAGTAAAAATAGTTTTCTCCTGATCCTCTGGGCATATGACAATCTAATTGTATCCTGAGTAGCCATCAAGGAAGCAGTAATATTCATGCCCGGCTAACCTGTCTAGCATTTGGTCGATGAATGGAAGTGGGAAGTGGTCCTTGCGAGTTGCCTTGTTGAGCCTTCTATAATTGATGCAGACTCTCTACCCCGTAACAGTGCGAGTAGGGATTAGCTCATTCTTCTCATTCTCAACTATAGTCATTCCTCCCTTTTTGGGCACATATTGAACCGGGCTTACCCAATTGCTATCAGAAATAGGAAAAATGATACCTGCATCGAGCAACTTGATTACTTCGTTTTTCACCACCTCTTTCATGATGGGATTTAATCTCCTTTGCTGCTCCACACTGGGGCGGTCTCCGTCCTCTAAAAATATTTTATGCATGGAAAATGATGGACTAATACCCTTGATGTCAGCTATAGTCCACCCAATGGTCTTTTTATACTCACGGAGGACTCTGAGCAATTTTTCTTCTTGAGTGCTGGTCAAGCTGGATGAAATAATCACTGGCAGTGTCTCAGAGCTTCCCAAATAAGCATAGCGCAGATGCGCTCGAAGTGGCTTGAGTTCTAGCCTTGGAGCCTCCTCAATAGATGGCCTGGGAAGGGTCAGAGTGACAGGCCTTTCCAATTCTTCAAATTTTTTGAACCCCTGGACATAACTTCAGGACATATCCAGTACTTGCTCAATTTCTCCCATCGTTCCATCTTTACTATTTTCCACATCCCCAATCAATACCCGTTCAACAGGATCTACAGGGCTCATATAGGGCACTAATGATGTAGAATCACTCTCCACCACAGAGATCATGGATAATTCTTCATAGTGGGCTGGCAACCTAAGCGCTTTATAAACATTGAATACCTCTACTCGGTCACCTACTCTCATCGTCATCTTTCCTTCGCAAAAATCAATAATAGCTCGGCCCGTGGCTAAGAGTGGACGCCCCAAAATAAATGGGACTTCCTGATCGGGCACGTAGTCCAGGTTAATGAAATCAGCAAGGAATATGAAAGAACCCACGTGAACTAGCACATCTTCTATCACTCCCTCAGGATAAGTGTTGCTCCCTAACGCACACGCAAGTATACGCGGTCAGCAAGTAATATAGAGTTATGAGTCCAGGTTGTCGTACCCACAGGGACTTAATTTAACTACTTTCTGACGAACTAATACTGTTATTTAAACAAGCAAGAATCAAGTTTAATAGATGGGTTGCTTAAATTGTAATTCTAGTTTATATCTAAGAATTGCAAGGAACAAAGTACGTATTTTGTAATCAATAAAACAAATATTCCAGGGTTGTGATTAGTTTTCCAATCCTATTGCATTCTAATTGACTTTCCGTTCATATAATTCATGTATGGTTGCTAATTAATCGATAAATATACTCATAGCCTTCTTCCGAAGTACTATTCGCCTATTCTTAACAAGATTAACACCTATATTCCTATGGAATTAATCTAGAAAGAATGCAATAAAAACATGATATTTAATTAAGCATGGTGATTAAGTATATTCCTATCCTAACCACGAATCCGCCCCCTTAATAAGGATTAAGAACATACTTTCTTCAATTCTTTTTCTAATCTAAACATAGTTTTCCCAAACATAGTATAGATAATTGATAGAACTCAATTGATGGCCAAAACAATTAAGCAATTAGGCGTAGAATTGAAGAAACAACCATATGAACATGAATTATAAAAACGAAATCGTCAAGTTCGAAACACAATATTCATGGCTAATCACAACCCAGAACATGGGGTGATTAGCCACTCATGTTCTACAAAATCAAAAGATGAAGTATTGAAAAACTAATAAAAATAATAGACAGAGTTGATGAACTGAAGATCGATTGCGTTGTGTGATGTTCCGTAGCGTTCTTAGACTTCAAAATCACGTTCTCCTCCTCCAAATTGGGTTTTGGGGTGTTTATATAGGATTTGGGAAGGTTTGGAGTCGAATTAGGGGTCTCCTAGGCGGATTAGGACAACTTCCCGAAGTCGGCGCCCTGGCTGGCGCCAGGCGCTGCAACCAGTGGACTTCTTAACCTCTCTGCCTCCAGCGCCACAGGTGGCGCCAGGCGCTGCCTGTTTCGCCCAATCCCTCTTGGTCCGTTTTCGTCTCGTTTTGGCTTGTTTCTTGCCCGATTCACCCCTAATTGCTCCCGACTCATTCCTACAAATAAAAACACATTACATTAACATGAATCGAAGCAATTAACATCCCAATTTCATAAAACAAGAGCCAAATATGAGATGATTTACATAGAATTTACATCTTTTATACCAAACATCACCACCCCACACTTAGACTCTTGCTCGCCCTCGAGCAATGGGATTGTATACAACCTTCCCAACAACCAAACTCTTAAAATTATCATGAAACATTCAACTTTTTAAACAAACCATACTCTTGAACACAATCAATTCTAGCAAATAAGTATGAACACATAACTAATCCATATAATTCCCGTAAAGTCCACTTAGGCATAATAATTCAATAACATTCAACAACCCAATTGTCACCACCCAACCTGAAAAACCGACTTGCCACATTAAGCAATTTCAATGCATATACTTACCTAACAAGACAATTTTTACATTACTAGTCGCTCATGAGATCATGTGCCCTCATCAATAGCTAAAGATTGAACATATATGAATGAAATCACACAAAATTTGCACAACATACTCTCACTCTCACAAAGAACTCATATGTTTCCCATAAAGTACCATAAGTTTGCCCGTAGATTTCCACCAATTGAGTCAGTCGAATCTAAGATCAACTGGGACTTTTAAGGTTGTAATGTAGGCTAGGGGACGGGTGGGATATATCTGGTAATAGTAGCTAGTCCTCCTAAGAACCTAACACTACAATCAACATTTAAACACTTTTCTTCTTTCAATTTGTCAAACTTGTCTCATATACATAGCCTTTCTTTTCAACTCACTTAGCACACAACAGTAGGAGGTGTTTTTTTTTTCATATCTTTTTCCCTAACAATTTTCTCTTTTTCATTTTTTTCTTTCTTCTTTTCTTTTCACACTCCATACAAATTTTCATCAGCTATTGATTTTTCAGTTTAGCTGCAACTAACCGACAAGTCTTTTCATGGTTCCATTCAAAATCAAAACAATCCCCCTAACACTGCCCTTACTTCTTTTAGTGACTAAGTGCTTTCGGAGGTAAAGGTTCAAATAAGGCTCAATTTAAGAACAAAATAAAGGGTATAGTTGTAATGTAGGTACCAAAGGAAAAAGGCTTATAGGCTCAAAAGGGCTAGCAATGGACAATTTTATATTCGATGTGACAAGCACATCCATAATTAAACAAGAAAGTGCCTATATCATTTCTTAGATTATCCCAACTTACAATTTCGCTTTAATTAACATACGGGGCAAGTTCTAGACTATATAAGACAGCATAGAGAATCCAAAACCTTACTCACACAATGCACATGACTCAATCACAACGGTACTGTTCAAATTTCAAGTTAAGCAAGCATATACAATTGAAACAATTAAGCAGTAAATACACTATATGATAAGCAAGTCAGCAATTGAGAAGAGGTGTCACAAATTGGGATGTTGTTCTTTCGACTTATAACTTAACTAACAGGAAGTGGATCATGTGTCATAACCTATTGTACTAGCATAAACTATGTCAAGAAGTATTGCAATATACCCCAGTTCTTCCTAAGACTAGTTCTAAAAGAAAAATTAAAATTGCCCAGTTCGAGCTACATCTTTGGAAAAGAACCGGTGCCCTAAGAAAAACAAAGGAATATTACCTAACTATCCTAAAAATAAAACAAAATCTTTTTGTTGTTTTTAATCCTATTTTTGTCCTTCAAGAAAACGATCCATCGTCGGGAAAAATCTGAAATATATATATAAAAAAAAAATAAATCATTTTTCTGTTTTTTTTCTTTCTTAAATGATAACAAAAACAACTATTAAGCAAACCAAAATAAATAATCATTATAAACTAACAAGAATTAAACTAAACGAACAAGTAAAACTGGAAAACAACATAACATCAAAATCACAAAACACACAAATTTTAGCAACATACAAGTATCAGCACAAGAAGTACTTCCCCACCCCACACTTAAAAATATGCATAGTCCCTATACATTAACAATATAAATAATAAAGCAGGGTGAAAAGAAAACTCCCTCGCAGTCCGTGCCGGTCTCATCAGAATCCAGCTCGAATTGTACCAATGCCATGGACCCTGTAGCTTCATCCTCGTCATCCCCCTCGTGATCGGAGCCTTGCATGGTGTTGGCGTCTTCGGCTGAATGGACCAGACTGCCAGGTGCAATCCGTAGCATCTCCTTCGACACGCCGGAGAGATCGTCGAGATTCCCGCTCGGCTCATGAGTAGGTTGATAGCATTGTACATGTACTTATTGAAATTTTCATCCTGCTCCAACCTAGCTGCTGGGGTGAGTTTGGAGGATGGCTCCATGACTGAGGTAATTTGCATAAGGCCAGCTGGGGCCTCTACCACTTTATCATGCCTCGGATATTCGGGCACTCCCAAAAATCTCATATACTGGGTCAGGAGGTTGCCATAGTATAGCCGCCTAATCTGTCGCCCGAATCTGGTATGGGCCATCTCCGTGAGCATGATCTCCACTATGTTGATAGGCCGGCTTGTCATGAGGGAAAAAATCAAACACACTCGAGCTCGAGTACAATCGCTACTGTGTTCAGCTGGCATCAGCCTAGCCTACACAAAATTTTGCCACACCTTGGCGATATTGTTGAAATCTGCCCGGACCATTGAGAGATGTATATTCCCATGCTTCCTGTTCCAATTGGCATTGGAATCAATGCCACAAAGGGTATGCCGGATGAGCTGATAAGGGGGACTTTTGATGAGGCTTTGAAGGCGATGCGGGTCGGCATTTTCAACCCCCAAGTAGTTGCACAGACTTTCCCTTCCCAATGGCACCTCAATTCCTCGAACATAAGAGACGAAGCGATGATGGACCCAATTAGCATATAGTTCGCGAACTCGGCTCAAATTTGCTAGCCTTGGGCAATCAAGCAATTTTTCCATTCTAAAGAGGCGGAGTCGAACAAGAACATCCGGGAATCGCCTTTCTAGCGAAGTGGTGTTGATGCCCATCTCGGAGACGTAGCGGCCAGTGGGCACAAAGTTCCGATACCAGACGGCTGCAGCATCATTAACAAAGTCCAACCGGGGGCGAGGCCTTGTGGGAACTTGCTGCGATCCTTCATCGACTTGTTTGCATTTTGATTGTCGAGATGATCCTTCTCCCTATTTGCGCTTTTTAGGAGCTTGTGAAATGGCGGAAGCCTTGCCAAGTGCTTTCCCTTTTGCATCATCATGTGCCATATCGTCCTACAACACGACAAATAGAAAAGTGAGAAAAGTGTAGTACAATTTAATGAAGGGACCCCACACTTAAACTCGAAGTATAAAAACAAGTGTTGCAGGACAATTGACGGGTACTCAAGACTTCCCCGTGTGTGATAAATATTGAACATGGCGACGTGAGTAAGTGACAATGATAACATACGAGAAAAGCTCGGCACTTTAAAGGTTAAAACGAAAAATATACATTCATGAAACTAGCGTATACAAATTTACAATATACATGATCAATAGATAAGGTGCACAACATGTTCTCTATCAAAAACCGACCCCTCAATATGTAAAAGGCACCCAAACTACCCCACACTTAGTTCAAACGCATATACCATTATGTCCGGTTACTTTGACTTCACCGGGGCATTAAAATTCTTATTCAGGCATTTAAACAAACATGTGGTGGGCATGAATAGTGTTCTTCACCCTCAACAATGGTGAGGTGTAGTAGCCCTCCGGATTTCTGACGAAGTAGAGGGAATGTTAGTTTACTACTCCGATACAACAAAAACACAAAAAATTTCGGCCTACTTTACAACCATCACAGTCGATAAGAAAAGAATAAGAAGAGGGAAGGGGATATTGGGAATGGGAACATGAATGGATATACAAAATTAAAAATTAAAAGACAAAGAAAGTAAAAGAAAAGAGAAGAAGAAAGATGATGGGAATACTTGACGAGCAAGAGTAAAGACAAGGGAAATTCGAATTTTTGCAGTGAAGAAGAAGAACAGAAAATTGTAACAGAGAGTATGTGTGTCGTGTGTTTGGTGTGTGTGTGAAAACGGGTGGGTGTTTGGGCTATAAAAGGGTTATTTTGTTAGAGGAAAGGGGTTATGGGTCGGATTAACGGGTCTGGGTCTAAAAAAAAACATTTTAAAAACTTACCTGGATACCCCCCCAGCCGGCGCCTAGCGCCCTGCCCGGCGCTGGGGTCTTGAACTCACTCCCTTCAGTGCCGCAGGCAGTGCTGGGCGCTGGGGGCAGAACTGTTTTCGCTTTTTTTTTTTGTCACTTATATATTACAACATTACATACACTATTTTAATACATCAATTATATTCCTCTAGCTAATCTAAAAGATTAAAACAAGAAGTTAACTAAAAAACGTTAAAAATTGGGTTGCCTCCCAACAAGCGCCTGATTTAGCGTCGCGGCACGACTCAACTTTTTTTTTTTGCCTTATTAATTGGTAAGCACGATCTTGGTTTTATCCCTATTGATCAGACCTCCCCAATAGTGCTTAACCCTTTGTCCGTTCACCAAAAATTTTCTTTCACTGTTCAGAGCTCGCAGTTCAATTGCACTATATGGAGTGACCCGCACCACTTCGAAAGGACCTGACCATCGTGACTTTAGCTTTCCGGGAAACGTCCTTAATCTCGAGTTGAATAATAGCACTTGTTGGCCTGGTTCAAATGGCGCGGTTTTATGTGCTTGTCATGCCATCGCTTTGTCTTTTCTTTATATAATTTGGCATTCTCGTAGGAGTGTAGCCGGAACTCATCTAGTTCATTCAATTGCATGAGTCACTTTTCGCCCGCAGCTTCAAGATCCATATTCAATCTTTTTATCGCCCAGTAAGCTTTATGTTCCAATTCCACCGATAAGTGGCATGCCTTTCCATAGACTAATTTGTAGGGAGATGTTCCAATTGGAGTTTTGAAAGCTGTCCTGTATGCCCAAAGAGCGTCATCTAACTTTGAAGCCCAATCCTTTCTATTCAGGCTCACTGTCTTCTCTAGGATTTATTTGATCTCTCTATTGGATACCTCGGCTTGGCCGCTTGTCTGGGGATGGTATGTTGTGGCAACTTTGCGACGCACCCCATATTTTGCTAGAAGATTATTGAGAAGCCGATTGCAAAAATGTGTTCCTTCATCGCTGATTAATGCCGGTGGAGTGCTGAATCTGGAGAATATGTTCTTCTTGACGAATGCAGCGACTACCATGGCATCATTTGTAGGCAAAGCAATTGCCTCTACCTATTTTAACACATAATCAACAGCAAGCAGAATGTATTTTTTCCCTCTGGAAGGTAGGAACGGTCCCATGAAGTCTATCCCCCAAACATCAAAAAGTTCAACTTCGAGAATGTTGTTGAGGGGCATCTCTTGCTTCCTTGTGATGGTGCCTGTTCTCTGACATTGAACGCACCTTTTTACAAATGCATGTGCATCCTTAAACAAATTTGGCCAAAATAGAACGTATTGTAATACTTTAGCTGCTGTTCGGTCGCCTCCGTGATGGCCTCCATAAGGTGAGGCGTGACAATCATGCAATACAGACTCAACTTCTTCGTCTGGAATACATCTTCACATCAATTGATCAGCACACTGTTTGAACAAGTAAGGTTCGTCCCAGTAATAGAAATTGACATCGTGCAATAACCTTTTTCTGGTTTCAGTTTTGAAATGTGGAGGAAGAACTCCACTCACCAAGTAGTTCACATAATCCGCATACCAAGGGGGAGAGTCATGACTGATTGCAAAGAGGTGTTCATCTGGAAATATTTCCTTTATTTGTCCATCTTCTACCATGTGATCAGGATTTTCTAACCGGGATAGATGGTCCGCTACCTGATTTTCAGTCCCCTTCCGGTCTCTGATTTCCACATCGAATTCCTGCAACAACAATACCCAGCGCATTAATCGAGCTTTAGACTCTTTTTTAGTAAATAGATACCTGATTGCTGCATGGTCGGTGTGGACTATGACTTTCGTTCCCACCAAATAGGCTCAAAATTTTCTCAAATGCCCAAACTACTGCTAGCAACTTTTTTTCGGTGGTAGTGTAGTTTTGTTGTGCCGCATCAAGAGTTTTGCTTGCGTAGTAGATTGAGTGGAACACCTTGTCTTTCCGTTGTCCTAGCACTACTCCAATTGCCAAGTCACTAGCATCACACATAAGTTCAAAGGGTATGGACCAATTCGGTGCTACGATGATAGGTGCAGTTATTAGCCTCTCCTTAAGTGCTTCGAACGCCTTGAGGCAGGAATCATCGAATTTGAATGATACATCCTTTTCAAGTAACCTGCACAAAGGAGTAGCAATCTTAGAAAAATCTTTAATAAAGCGTCTATAAAAACCTACATGTCCCAAGAAGCTCCGGACACCCTTGACGGAAATTGGAGGAGGTAATTTCTCAACGGCCTCCACTTTCGCTTTATCTACTTCAACGCCGGTTCTAGAGATCTTATGACCCAATACAAATCCTTCTTGCACCATAAAGTGGCACTTTTCCCAATTAAGTACCAAATTCATTTCTTCGCACCGTGCTAGCACTTTGCCGAGGTTCCTTAAGCAATCATCATATGAAGACCCAAAAGCAGAGAAATTGTCCATGAACACTTCCACAAATTTTTCCACCATATCGGTCAAAATGGCCATCATACATCTTTGGAATGTTGCAGGTGCGTTGCACAGGCCGAATGGCATTCACTTGAAGGCGAAAGTGCCATAAGGGCAAGTGAAGGTAGTCTTCTCTTGATCTTCGGGGCATATGACAATTTGATTGTACCCCGAGTAGCCATCCAGAAAACAATAATATTCATGCCCTGCTAGTCTGTCGAGCATTTAATCAATGAATGGGAGTGGGAAGTGGTCCTTTCGGGTGGCTTTGTTGAGTTTACGATAGTCAATGCATACCCTCCATCCTGTGATAGTGCGAGTAGGAATCAGTTCATTCTTCTCATTCTCTACAACGGTCATTCCCCCCTTATTAGGTACACACTGCACTGGGCTAACCCAATTGCTGTCAGAAATTGGAAAGATGATACCCGCGTCAAGTAATTTTATTACCTCCTTCTTCACCACTTCTTTCATTATTGGATTCAGTCTCTGCTGCTGCTCTACACTGGGGCGGTGTCCCTCTTCTAGAAATATTTTATGCATGCAAAACGATGGACTGATTCCCTTGATATCTGCGATGGTCCACCCAATGGCCTTTTTGTATTCTCGAAGGACCCGTAGCAATTTTTCCTCTTGCGTGCTAGTCAGACTGGATGATATGATCACTGGAAATGTCTCAGACTTACCCAAATATGCATAGCGCAGATGCGCTGGAAGTGGCTTGAGTTCAAGCCTTGGTGCTTCCTCAATAGATGGCCTGGGAAGGGTTAGAGTAACAAGCCTCTCCAATTCTTCGAATTTTCTGAACCCCTGAATATAGTTGCAAGATAGGTCCAATAACTGCTCAGTTTCCCTCATTATCTCATCTTCATTAACTTCCATATCCCTAATCAATATACGTTCAACAGGATTAGTTGGGCTCAGGTACGACACTAAGGATGTAGAGACATTCTCCACTACTGAAATCATGGATAACTCCTCGTAATGTGTTGGCAGTCGGAGTGCTTTATAGACATTAAACACTTCTTCTTGGTCCCCCACCCGCATAGTCATTTTTCCTTCACAGACATCCATGATGGCGCGGCCGGTAGCTAAGAATGGAAGCCCTAAAATAAATGGGACGTCCTGATCTCGCTCGTAATCTAAAATGATGAAATCCGCAGGAAATATGAACGAGCCCACTTGGACTAGGACGTCTTCAATCACACCCTCCGGATGGGCCAAAGAGCTGTCTGCCAACTGTAATATAACCGTGGTCGGGCGCGGGTCACCCAACCACAACTGTCGGAACACTGAAAGTGGCATCAAATTTATGCTTGCTCCGAGGTCGCATAATGCTCTTCCCACAGCATGTTTCCCAATTGAAATCTGAATAGTGAAGCTGCCCGGATCTTTTAATTTTTGTGGTAGCTTGCCTTAAATTCTAGAACTGCACTCTTCAGTAAGTGCCACCGTTTCAAATTCAGTCAATCTCCTTTTATTGGCCACAATATCCTTGATATGCTCTGCGTATTTAGGCACCTCTTGCAAAATAACCACCAATGGAATGTTGATTTGTACCTGTTTAAGAATCTCAAGTAACTTTTTGTAGGCCTTATTGTCTCTCAAGTTCTGTAACCTTTGTGGAAAGGGAGGTGGTGGCCTTGCAACTAATTGTGGGGGTTGCTTAGCTCCTGCCTCTTCAATGCCTCTTCAACCGATTTCTCAACTTCTTTGGCCTTCTCTGCTGTTACCTCAATGGTGATTGGTTTTTCATTGAAGGTCACCTGCTTCTTCTTTTTGGATTCGACCAGTTCTAACTGTCTCCCGTTCCTCAATGATACTGCATTCAGTGCTGCCCCTGGGTTAGCTTCAGTGTCGCTGGGTAGTGCTCCAGCTGATCGAGTATTTTGAGCCCCGGCCAGCTGTCCCAACTGGCGCTCCAGATTCCTCACTGTTGTGGTGAGGGTTTGATACTCAGTTCTGAATTGCTTGTTGTCTAGCACCAGCTGCTTTAACAACTCATTCGTATTATCATCTGATTGTGGAGGTTGCCTCTATGGTTGGTTATAATTCCCCTGTGGTCTGCCTGTATTCTGTTGCTGCTGATGACCACCCCATGAAAAGTTGGGATGATTCCTCCAGTTTGGATTGTAGGAATTCCCATATTATGTATTCTAATTTACTGGTCCCCTGTTTTGTTGCCCCACATAATATATGGATTCTGGATTGGTGGGGCACATGTCACTTGTGTGGTTGTCACCACACATCTCACAGCATAATGACATTTGTTGGACCTGCTATCTTGGTTGAACTTGCTGCATCATCATTCTGTTCATCTGATTGGCCAGTTTAGCCATCTCTGCTATCATAGCTGCAAGGTCATCCAATTCTATCAACCCAGCTCCCTTTCGTTTAATGGCTCTGCGCCAATCACCATCACCTTGCCAATTATGATCATTGGCCGTGAAATTGTTCAATAGGAGTTGAATTTCACTATATGGCTTGGCCATGCAACTGCCCCCGCAAGCTGAGTCGAGGTTCATTTTCGAAGCTTCATCTAGCTCATTAACGAACGTGTGTCCTAGTACCTCATCTGTCTGGCAATGGTGTGGACAATCCCTAAGCAGCTTCTTATACCTTTCCCATGCTTGTCGAAGGGTCTCTCCTTCCCGTTGTTCAAATCCCAAAATCTGGCTTCGCAGTGACTTGGTCTTCTTGGTTGGAAAGAATTTGATCAGAAATTTTCTGGCCAAGTCATCCCATGTGTAGATACTGTTGGCAGGTTCCTTTTGCAACCACTCTTATGCTTCCCCTAATAGAGAAAAGAGAAACAATGTCAACCTCACATAATCTTTAGACACATTTGGATAATTGTAAGAGTTCGTAATTTCCAAAAAGTTCTGAATGTGTCTTTGTGGGTCTTCGTGCGACAGTCCCACATACTGCCCTGTAGACTGGATAAGCTGCACCATGTATTGCTTCAACTCAAAGTGCCCTGTGATTTCAGGCTTGACAATCGCCTGAGTCATATTGGCAAGATTTGGTCTTGCAGCTTCAATTACTGCTGTCTCTGCGTTTCCTTCCATCTCAATAGGTTGTGGTTAAACAACAATGTCCAACTCTCTGTTAATTCTCGTCCTGGCTTCTACTTCCCTCGTTACTCTGTGTAGTGTTCGTTAAATTTCTGGATCAAAGGGATGAAGGTTGTTTGCGCTTCTACTTCTCCGCATTCAATAGAAGAGCATGTGTCAATGCAAACAACGTAAGCCGATTAATGAAACTTGAATAAATAACAAATATAAGCTGAAGTTGGTAAAGTAGTAAATTTTTAAGTCCCTGGCAACGGTGCCAAAAACTTGTTGCTCCCTAACGCACATGCAAGTATACGCGGTCAACAAGTAATATAGAGTTATGAGTCCAGGTTGTCGTACCCACAGGGACTTAATTTAACTACTTTCTGACGAACTAATATTGTTATTTAAACAAGCAAGAATCAAGTTTAATAGATGGGTTGTTCTAAATTGTAATTCTAATTTATATCTAAGAATAGCAAGGAACAAAGTACGTATTTTGTAATCAATAAAACAAATATTCCAGGGTTGTGATTATTTTTCCAATCCTATTGCATTCTATTGACTTTCCGTTCATATAATTCATGTATGGTTGCTAATTAATCGATAAATATACTCATAGCCTTCTTCCGAAGTACTATTTGCCTATTCTTAACAAGATTAACACCTATATTCCTATGGAATTAATCTAGAAAGAATGCAATAAAAATATGATATTTAATTAAGCATGGTGATTAAGTATATTCCTATCCTAACCACGAATCCGCCCCCTTAATAAGTATTAAGAACATACTTTCTTCAATTCTTTTTCTAATCTAAACATAGTTTTCCCAAACATAGTATAGATAATTGATAGAACTCAATTGATGGCCAAAATAATTAAGCAATTAGGCGTAGAATTGAAGAAACAACCATATAAACATGAATTATAAAAACGAAATCGTCAAGTTCGAAACACAATATTCATGGCTAATCACAACCCCAGAACATGGGGTGATTAGCCACTCATGTTCTACAAAATCAAATGATGAAGTATTGAAAAACTCATAAAAATACTAGACAGAGTTGATGAACTGAAGATCGATTGCATTGTGTGATGTTCCGTAGCGTTCTTAGACTTCAAAATCACGTTCTCCTCCTCCAAATTGGGTTTTGGGGTGTTTATATAGGGGTTGGGAAGGTTTGGGGGCGAATTAGGGGTCTCCTAGGCGCCCTGGCTGGCGCCAGGCGCCCCCCAGGGCGCTGCAACCAGTGGACTTCTTAACCTCTCTGCCTCCAGCGCCACAGGTGGCGCCAGGCACTGCCTGTGGCGCCCAATCCCTCTTGGTCCGTTTTCGTCTCGTTTTGGCTCGTTTTGGCTCGTTTCTTGCCCGATTCACCCCTAATTGCTCCCGAGTCATTCCTACACATAAAAACACATTACATTAACATGAATCGAAGCAATTAACATCTTAATTTCATAAAACAAGAGCCAAATATGAGATGATTTACATAGAATTTTACATCTTTTATACCAAACATCAATGAGCAAGGGAGCGATCACCTATCTGTAAGATAACTGTTGTTGGGCATGGATCACCTAACCCCAACTGTCTGAACACCGATAGCGGCATCAAATTGATGCTTGCTCCAAGATCACATAAAGCTCGCCCAACAGCATGTTTACCGATCGAGATATGGATAGTGAAACTACCTGGATCCTTTAATTTTTGAGGCAACTTACCTTGAATTATGGAACTGCACTCCTCAGTGAGTGCCACGGTCTTGAACTCGGTTAGCCTCCTTTTATTTGCCACAATGTCCTTGATGTACTTTGCATATTTGGGTACTTCTTGTAAGATGTCAACCAATGGGATATTAATTTGCACCTGCTTCAAGATATCAAGAAACTTTTTATATGCGGCATTATCTCTTAATTTCTGCAATGTTTGAGGGAATGATTGTGGTGGCCTTGCAACCAATTGTGGGGTTTTCTCAGCCACCGCCTCTACAGCTGGCTTCCCTGGCTCCTTAGCTTTCTCTGATGTTGATTCTATAGTGGTTGGCCTCTCATTAAAAATCACCTGTTTCCTCTTTTTAGACTGAACTTCTTTTAGTTGTCTCCCATTTCTCAACGACACGGCATTAAGGGCCGCCCTAGGATTTGCTTCAATGTCACTTGGAAGAGCTCCAGCTGGTCTAGTGTTTTGAGCACCGGCAAGCTATCCCATTTGATGCTCCAAATTTCTCACTGTTGTGGTGAGGGCTTGATATTCGGTCCTAAACTGTTTATTGTCAAGCAACAACTGCTTTAACAATTCATTCGCATTCTCTTCAACCTGTTGAGGTTGCTTCTGAGGTTGATTGAAATTTCCTTGGGGTCTACAATGATTCTGATTCGGCTGATTTCCACCCCATGAGAAGTTGGGATGATTCTTCCACTTTGGGTTATAAGTGTTCCCATATTGGGCATTCTGATCCATTGGACCCCTGCTCTGCTATCCCACATAGTATATAGATTCTGGATTCGTGGGGCACATGTCACTCATATGGATGTCACCACATAGTTCGCAGCAAAGAGACATCTGTTGTACATGTTGCATCTGTTGTGCCTATTGCATTGTCATTCTATTAATCTAGTTTGCCAATTTTTATGTCTCAGCTCTCATGGCCGAGAAGTCATCAAGCTCAATCAACCCGGCCGCCTTCTATTTACTTGCCTTGCGTGAATCCCCATCTTCTTACCAGTTATGATCATTAGCAGTGAAGTTATTCAGCAAGAGTTGAAGTTCACTATATGGTTTCGCCATGAAACTACCTCCACAAGCTGAGTCAAGATTCATCTTTGAGGCCTCATCTAATTCATCAACAAAAGTGTGTCCCAATACCACATCAATCTGACAATGATGCGGGCAATCTCTGAGCAGCTTCTTGTATCTTTCCCAGGCTTGACGAAGTGTCTCTCCATCCCGTTGTTCGAACCCAAGAATTTGACTCCTCAATGACTTTGTCTTTTTGGTAGTGAAAAATTAGATTAAGAATTTCCTTGCTAGATCGTCGAAAGTGTGGATTGAGTTTGCGGGCCCTTTCTGCAACCATTCCTTCGCTTCCCCCAGTAGTGAAAAGGGAAAAAGTGTCAGCCTGACATAATCCTTGGAAACGTTCGGATAATTGTAGGTGTTTGTAATTTCCAAGAAATTTTGAATGTGCCTTTGCGGATCTTCATGAGATAGACCCACATATTGCCTTGTGGACTGAATCAGCTGTACCATGTACTGTTTGAGTTCAAAATGCCCTGTGATCTCAGGTTTCACAATAGCCTGAGTCATATTAGCAAGATTGGGCCTTGCAGCTTCTATCACCGCACGCTCTGCATTACCTGCCATCAAGAGGAATGAGATTGTTTGCGCTTCTACTCCTCCGCATTCAAGAGAAGAGCCTGTGTTAACACAAACAAGGTAAATTGATAATTAAAACTTGAACAAATAACTAATAAAAGCTTAAGTCGGCAGAGTAGCTAATTTATAAGTCCTCGGCAACGGCACCAAAAACTTGTTGCTCCAAACGCACACACAAGTATACGTGGCCGACAAGTAATATAGGATGTGGAAGTCCAGATATTGTACCAACAGGGACTTATATCAACTACTCACTAACACACCAATATTGTTATTCCGTCAAGCTAAATTCGAGTTCAAGAATTTAATTATGCTAAACTACAATTCTAAATAATAACTAAGTTATCAAGTAACTAGTTGATTGTTGTTTATTCAGTAGAGACAAGTATTCCAGGGTTGTGATCGATTTACCAATCTTATTGTATTCGAATTAACTCTCCCTTTCATATAATTCACTCATGGTTGCTAATTAATCGATAAATACTCTCATAGCCTTCTCCCGAAGTACTACTCACCTATTCTCAATATATTAACATCTATATTCCTATGAAATCAATCTGTTAAGAACGCATTAAGATTATGATATTTAATTAAGCACGGTGATTAGGTATATTCCTATCCTAACCACAAATCCGCTCCCCCTAAGGGTTAAGATCATGCTATATTCAACTCTTCTCTAATCTAAACACGACTTTCCCAAGCATAGCATAGATAGTAAATAGAACCTAACTGCTGGCCAGACAATTAAGCAATTAAACACAAAATTGAAGAAACAACCATATGTTGGTGAATTATAATCAAGGTTAAGTTAAGGTTAAGTAAAAATATTCATGGCTAATCACAACCCCAGAACAATGGGTGTTTAGCCACCCATAATATAATCACACAATTGCATAAGTTTGAATCAATTGGAAATACTAGAAAAAGATGAAGAAAACTGAGAATTCTCCGCTTCCTAACGATCCCGTGTGTGTTTTTCCTCCAAGGCGGCTCTCCTCAATAATAGGTTTAGTCTTGCTTTTATACGTGTTGGGTAGGTCTAGGGCCGAAATAACCTTGTCCCGGGCGAATTTGGCTCAAATCTTGCGCGTTTCGCCCCCAATTGCTCCCGACTCATTCCTACACATAAAACACTTCAAATTAATATAAAATCCGCATTTAACATACCAATTTAACGAAACAAGAGTCAACTATGAGGCGATATATATAGAAATATATATGCTTTAAGCTAAACATCAAAGAGCAATATAGTACCATCTCAAATAGGTAAGGTAACAGAGATATAAAAAGTTAGCAACTATCACTCGAGACGAAAACTTTTCAGTTATAACTTCAACGTTAGTATGTGTAATGACCCGTTTTACGCCCCAATTTATTTCCTTAAATTATAATAATTGAAACTTTAGTTGTGGAAATGAACTCAGAATATATCTTGTGGGCCCAAATAGGACTAGGCTTGAATCGATAAAGTTCGATCTTCCGATTAATAGGTCGAATTTTGATCCGGAAGTCGGAATGAGATTCCGAAAGTTGCTGTAGGATCCTTATGTAATTTTGGACTTGCGTGCAAATTTTCAGACCATTCGGACATCGTTTGGTCGGGTTCGGATCGTTAACGGGACTTAGTTCGTTGCTCGGAAAGCGACCAACATCTCGTTTCTGGTTTTATCGAAATTAGAACCAGTAAATGACCTCTAAATTCAATTTAGTTTAAAGAATTAGCTCCGTATTGAAATTACGGAGCCGTAGCAAAAAGAATCGTCCAAATCGGACCTCGAATGAAAAAGTTAGACTCAAAATAGTAAAGCAAGAAGAAAAGGTCAGTTGACTGACCATGTTCGCGATGCATTTCGCGATACGCGAAGGATTTCGTGAGCCGCGAAATGGCTCAAGCCATCACGAAGAGAAACAGAAGAAGAGGGGCCGATTCGCGGCCAGTTCGCGCACCGCGAACTGAATCGGCGAAACGCGAAAATGGGGAAGAGGGATCGCGAACACAAACAATGGACCTGGGCAATTTGCCAGGCCACTTCGCGATGGAATCGCGAACCGCAAAAGGATTTCGCGAAACGCGAAATGCCTCCTTGGCGTCGCGAACTCGGACAGTGTACTGGACAGCCTTTGGGCTGTTTCGCGGCGAAAGTGCGAACCGCGAATTGATTTCGCGCACTGCGAAATTTCACAAAAGGTCGCGATTTTGCTGATTTTTCAGCATTTTGCCCAATTTTTCAGCAACTATAAATATGAACCTAGGGTTCATTTGGGGCAGGTCTGAAACATAAAACTCATAACCCACGAACTAGAACCCTTGCCAACACAAAGAATCACTCTAAACCAACCCTCAAACTTACATGCAATCAAGATTACGTGCTTAATCTTGCAAGAAAAGGGGGTTGCACTAGCTGAAAACGTTTGGGCCCATTTAAGAAGAAGATTGAAAGTGAAGTTGAGGCAAATAGAGAGGGAACCACAATAAAATCATCGGGTAAGTATTCTATGCCCTAAATCCCTCTTAGAATGTAATTTCTATGCTTAATCCCCCCATAAATTCACGAATTTGTGAAAGGGAAGAACCTAGGGTTCTTCTCAATTTCAAGAAATTATGAAAATTGGGGATTTAGGCCGATTCGAAGTCGAAATACGACAAATCTTATATGGGTGAACTCGTAAAGAGACAAGGAATATGTTTTAGTAATAATTTCTGAATTCCGAGAAGTGGGCCCGGGGCTCGGGTTTTGCCAAATTGGGAATTTCATAGTAATTCTGATTATTTTTGCTTGAGTGTTGACCCCATAGCTTAATTTGACATAATGATTGTGAAATCGAATAGATTCGACGCACGAGGAGGCCAATACAAAGGGCAAGAGCGTCGCGGGCTAAGGACTTAGCCGAATTCGAGGTGAGTAATGCTTGTAAATGACGTCCTGAGGGTTCGAAACCCCGGATTGCACCTCTTAATACTGTAATGAGGAGGTACATGCTCGGTGATGAGCTTGGGCTTGTTTATGTATGGGGATTGGGACTTGGTCCACCCCGATTGATGATTTCTATTGTGTTCATGACTGAACTCGTTTGATATTATTGTGATTGGGCTGATTGCCATGTTTGAGCTTCGTGCTGATTATATTAACCCTTCAAGGGTGGTTGTTGTTGTATGTTGTATTACAACGTTGGGCATATCGCCAGTTGTGTGGACCCTACAAGGGTGTTATTGGGCATACCGCCATTGTTGTTGCATGATTCATTTCATCAACTTGATTTTGAAACACATACGCTGTTTCCAAATGTTTTAAATGGATCGGGTGACACGCCGTCACAAGATATAGATTTGTATGGATGTACACCCTTCAGGGGTATTTAAAAATGCTTTGAATCATTATTTGAACTTGGTTTTAGAAAACTAAATGATGTTTTCAAACGATTGTTATATATGGATCAGGTGGCACGCCGTCACAGGTCATGACTAGTGCTGACTAGTATGACTAGCATTGCATTGCATGAATGGATCGGGTGGCACGCCGCCACAGGTCATGACTAGTGTTGACTAGTATGACTAGTTTATATATATATTGCGCCGGAACCACCCACCGAGCGCGGGTACCCAGGGGATCGTGTGGCACGCCGTCACAGGTCATGGCTAGTGTTGACTAGCATGACTAGCATTGCATTACATTGCATGGCATAGCATCGCATCGCATTGCATTGCATTGCATATTTGGTTTGTGGTTGTTCTGTTTACTTCACATAATTATGTGGAAGGTAAAATGTGTTATTGTTCCGTGGTGGACTGTGTAACGATTTAAATATTTCTTATCTTCAGTTCTTATTTACTTTTATTACTCACTGAGTTGGAAGTACTCACTTTACTCCCTGCACCTTGTGTGCAGATTCAGGCGTTAGCGGTCCCACTCAGAGGTACTGAATACTACTACTGGACCGGAGCTTCAGAGATTACGAGGTAGCTGCTGGCGTCCGCAGCCTCGTAACTCTTTTCTTTTGTTGATTTTGCTTCCCTCAAACATTTGTACTTAAGATACTGTAATAGATATATTATCAGTAGGTCTTCTCTAGTGGCTCATGACTTTGTGACACCCCGATCTGAGGGCTGTAGTCGGGATGGTACTTCTTACGTATATATATATATATTCCCGACTCATTTTAATTATTAACATGTTCTTGTTTTCAAATTGCGTCATTTAATTGATTGAACGCAAACGGGATTGGTTTGGCTTGCCTTGTCCCCACGAGAGGCGCCATCACGACCGGGTTGGGATTTTGGGTCGTGACAGAGTTGGTATCAGAGCCTAGGTTACATAGGTCTCACGAGTCATGAGCGGGTTTAGTAGAGTCTTGCGGATCGGTACGGAGACGTCTGTACTTATCTTCGAGAGGCTGCAGAACCTTTTTAGGAAAAACTTCATATTCTTGATATTCTTATCGTGCATTTTGATTCTATTGAGGCTTATGCTTTTATTTCCTTCCTACTCAATCTTAAACGGCCCGAAGCGCTTGTATCAATTGGGCGTCGAAGAGTTGTACTGGTACTACAAATGTTGTGCCAGATGCGTTTTTGGGCAGGATATTATCGTTGTTTTGTGGAAGGGTATTCTTATGTTCCAGCAAAGGAAAGGCAGTCGGACTATAGATGTCTATGTTTGGTTGATGAAGTAACAAGACCTGATATTTTCAAGCATGATGGGATTTTCAATGTGATACGGTGTCATCGTTCTTGTCTGGACGTATTGTGGTTCGTCGGTGATACAGTCTTCTTGGAATTTGCCTTCGGGGCATGGTGCTGTCAAATGATGCCTGAGGGGTGGTTGCCAGGGATAGCTGTGTGCAGCGGTTTAAAAATAAATAAATAAAAAAATAAAAAAATATTGAATTAGTATTCCTAATATGGATGGCTCCAGAAAGATGGATTTTGATTTGATGCATCACGTGAACAGCGAAGTATGAGGAACGACATGGCCGGAAGTATTTCGCGGTGGTGGAAGTA
>MCJB01051951.1:0-23267 GCA_002018475.1 Nicotiana obtusifolia
TCATCTCTTGTATTACAAAAGTGTTAACGGCTTACATTTATATTATTTAGATAGTAAATACAAAAGTGATTTTAATTTTGAGCAAATGTTGACCTGAAAAGCGACCAACTTTGGTCGCCAAATATGTATTATTTAAAATTAGCGACCAAAGTTGGTCTCCATCTGTTTACTCTTTATTTAGCGACCAACTTTGGTCGCTATTTTATATTTTAATTATTTATATTTTATAATTTGATTTAAATAATATTATAATAATTAAAATTTTATAAGTGGGTCCTCTTAAGCGACCAACGTTGGTCGCTAATCTGAGTATTTTTTTAACCAAGCAAGTCTGACCAGTCCGGTCAACAGTTTGACGAAATTAGCGACCAACCTTGGTCGCTAATGTATTTAAAATTATTATTTTATTATTTTCACCAGTTTAGCGACCGACTTTGGTCGCTTTTCTTTACAGACCAACGTTGGTCGCTAAATTTTGATCGCTTTTTTCAGGATTTCTAGTAGTGGCGATTGCATCACTGGAACTGGTCTAAAAGAGAAGTCTCAAGAAACAGAAATCTGTATCTTCAATTCAAATGTTGACGAAAATGCAGCTGCACAAGAATAAATACAAGCTCTGATGTGAGAACTCATTTTCCTAGTTCTGCTTTCTGTTTTCATTATAATGAACGACTTCTAATTTCTTGTTTAAAATGCGTCTGTTAAATATTGCAGGTGAAATCCCCAGACATGTATATTTATGTACCACAGATGAGAACAAAAGGTGGAACCAAGTCTGAAGGCACATTACTTAAATCTGATCTGGATACTGTGCAATTAGACATTTTCTCTGAGGCTGGCAATGATCGGGGACATAGTAACTTTGATCTTCCACAGGAAGACTTCCCATGTCTTCCAAGCTGTAAAAAGACGGTAGAAAGTCAACAATTTGTTACCCTCACCGTGCAAAGAGAATGAATATGGGACTTTTGGCACACAACCAATTGTTGCATCAAGATTGCATTCATTTGAACCGATGAAGCAGCTCACCGACGATGAAACTCCCACACAACCAATGGTTGCATCAAGATTGCAATTATTTGAACCGATGAAGCAGCTCGGTGAGGATGTTATATCGAAGGAGCCTGACCTCGGAGTTGCCACTTTCACAACTCAAGGAACATTAAATGCATCACCACTCGATGAAGAAATGTATACTCTTTACCCTTTCCTCGATTCTGCTATCGTAAAACTTGAGCAATCTTTGATATTTTTCCTCATTGACCAATGACCATTACAGGGTTATGATGCAGCAATATTGTCTAGATGATAACAAGGACTTTCCCCCTTTGTGTCACTGTCTAAAGAAAAGCTACCCTGAACAATGATGTCAAACATGAATTAGAATGATGTGTAAAGTCATTTTTCAGTTAGGAAATATTTTGTTACTCGTATGGCATTTTCTTGCACACTTTTAAAAGTGCAGTCATATTGGCCATATTGATATTTGGTGTAGGGGTTCCGGGCTGGTTTGCTAAAATTAAATAAGGCACTTTGGTTCAGAGCCGATTTTGTGGTGCTTATAAGTGCGTAATTGCCTGTAAACAAATGTATTTTACTTTAACGGAGGTTTTTAGCACTTATCGACACCCCTTTATTTTGCATTGCCAATATCAGTGTGTGTGTGTATATGCTGCAGGTGCATGTGCCTCTTATGTGCACCATGGTTGATCTGCTTGTGCAAGGCGGGTGCGGTTAACATCTTTCGATTAGTTATAGAGTGGTCACTCAATCAATGGGTAAATTTGCCATGGTGAGTTGGTGGGACTTTTCTGCCGAGACCACCATCAAACTTCACTTGCAATAAAAATCTGATTCTTCGAACCCCTTTTCTTCATCGAATGAATAGAGACCCCTATTCTTCTATCAATCTGCAGATAAACATTATGTGCAAGTGCAAGATATTTGTCTTCTTACGAGCTTTTGATGCCTATGTAAGGAGTTACTTGATGTTTTGTTTTGATGTGTTTTTGATTGGAGTGCTATACGATTCAAATGAGGGTTGTGAGGCTAAAGGAGAAGTCTTCTTAAACAAATACCTTAACATAGTGGGATATAACCTTGGGTTTAATGTGACCACAGTGCATTGATAAATTTGTTCTTGGAATGAATAGAAACCTGTCTATCAATCTGTAGATGAACAATATGTTCAAAATATTTTTTTGATACGAGTATATGATGCCTAAGTTAACATTGTATGCTATATATTTTGAAAACTTTCGAATGATTAAGTTTATAATAGGCTAAATTTAGTAATGTTTTCTGATATTTTTGGATGATAAGGGGCATACACTTCACCTATATATGTCACGGTCAATCACACCATACAGTGAAACATCTGAAGGATTGCATATATGTGTTCGTAACACGCAGCGGAAGATAATAGCAATTCTAGAAAGATTTTTTCGTATTTAAAATTTATTTACAAATCAAAGATCGGATCTAAGACGTACCTGGTGAATAGAGTCTCGTTCCAAATTTCTTCGATAGTGCAAAAACTCTATGTGTATCCACATCGAGATCGATCCTTCCTATCAACTCTTTGATCAATGAAACCTGCAAACAAATTGTATGAAAATATTGTACTAAAGTCTTTCTCAAAAATCTTAGCCCAAACGTGAGACCAAGAAGCTAATTTTCTTGTCAAGAGTATTATTTGACTCTTTTCATATCTCTGTTGGTTTTGCGACTTCTCCAAAAAACTGCGTTGGTCACGTTGATTTAGCTATGTATATATATGCTTAAACACCAACCGTTCCCCTTAGATTAAAGCAAAGGAACCGAAAGACCAAGTTCTAAATTGGACTTTCACAATTTTATGTAGATAAATACTAATCCCATTACTCAAGGGATTCTGATAGTCTACACGTCCTTTATGGACTTTCTTGTTAATCCAACTCAAAGTTGGTTTTAACTTATAAGTCCTTTCTTAACATTTTATATATCTTTATATATAAATATTAATTATATATATATCACACACACACACACATATATATATTTCAACCGGGAGATATATTTTAATTTTTTATTTACAATAAAAAACTTTAATTTGTTCACAATATTAATTATATCCTCTATGCTAGCAAAGAATATAATAATATTTCATTTGGACTAATAACTAAATTTATTTGACTAATTAAATTCTTTAACTTAATTATCAAATAATAAAGTAATTAATCCTTTAGCAAATATCAGAACACTTGTTAGTGTGTGACCCCATATGTTCAATACTAAGCCGGTAGTAAATTAATCATATCAATATACTAATCAAGGGTGGCGTCTAGCAACACTCCTTAACGACCGGATAGAGTGAAGTATACAATTTACTCTCAAGAAACAGTAGAAGAATAAAGTAATATTTCCTTTTGTCCTTATAGCTCTGAGTTACCCTAGGATATAGTTCAAATGTCAAACCCCAATAGGAAACCAACTATGTATTCATGTCGAATATAATTGTCCATTGAATGACCTAAGAAACTCTTTTCTTCTTCCATTCAATCGCCCTGGCCAAGGTCTTAGTCTGGTCGTTTATAATTCATGACAACATGGAGCTTAAACTCATTATCAAGAGTTGACAAATTCCATCTTGAACAATCACTAATTCAACAAGCATTTAAATACCCAATATGCTTTCAACTATCGGCCTAGGACCATAGGTGTCTAGTATCAAAGCACAATAAATAACTTGTCAATTACTGTTAGTGGAGTAAAGGAATCCTTTAACAATATCTATGAGCCCCTTGAAAGTCAAGCCGTTTCTCACATATATTTTAAAGGTAGGTACTCCTACCAATTGTATCTGTATACAATTTCCTTAAAGAGCTCTATGTCAAATAATCCCCTAGTAGTCAGGTCGATCCTATTGGCGTAGCTGAGTTCCACCATCATGATCGAAATAACTTATTAAATTTTATACTCCCCGGGTAGTCCAGGCGTCTAGCATTAAATTAAATAATTCTTTCAATCCATGCATCTAATGCAATAAAAAATTTAACATATTCTCGAACTATAAGTCTCCTGGATGTCAGGCCGCTTCTTATAAACAAGAAATAAATAAAATTATTTATTTTGATAGATAGCTTTACAATAAAATATCTTATATTTTATTATTTAAGAACTTAAATTTTAGTAGGAGAGAATTATTATTAAAACAACTTTTAATAATATGATGATCAAATCTTTTATAGCACATGAATTTAGTTCAAGTTGTCTACATGCTTCGTCCTAAATTAATTTACATTACATGTAATAAATAATTCAAAATTATGTAATGAACAAGCACGTGACATAAAAACGAAATTCAACATTCTTATTAACATATTTATCTTATATATCACTAAAAAATAATTCATGCCAGAATATTATTATTAATTAATAACTCATGAACTAATAACAATTAAAATAACAGTAGAATCCAATAACCTATTATAGATTACCGTCGTATCCAATATAAAATTTTAATTTCAAGTTATGAACTATCTCAATAGTTTAACTTATATGAATACATATTTTATTCACAATAAAATAATATCAATTAATATGCACTCAAATAATTTGACTATTGCACAAGACACAATATTGCGGTTTGAACTCTTCAAATATAATATTAAAATATCTCATAAATACATTTTGGACACGAGAAACCATGGCTTTGATACCACTGAAGGATTGCATATAGGTGTTCGTAACACGCAGCGGAAGACAATAACAATCCTAGGCAGATTTTTTCGTGTTTAAAATTTATTTACATGTCAAAGATTGAATCTAAGGCGTATCTGGTGAAGAGAGTCTCGTTTCAAATTTCTTCGATAGTGCGAAAACTTTATACGTATCCACACCAAGATTGATCCTTGCTATCAACTCTTTGATCAATGAAACCCGTAAACAAATTGTATGAAAATATCATACTAAAGTTTTTCTCAAAAACCTTAGACCAAATGTGAAAGACCAAGAAGCTAATTTTCTTGTCTGGAGTATTACTTGACTCTTTCCATATCTCTGATGGTTTTGCAACTTCTCCAAGAAGTTGTGTTGGTCAAGTTTATTTAGCTATGTATATATATATATATATATATATATATATATATATGTGCTTAAACACCAATTGTTCCCCTTAGGTTAAAGAAAAGGAACCGAAAGGCCAAGTTCTAAATTGGACTTTCACAAATTTATATAGGAAAATACAATCCCATAACTCATGGGATTCTGATAGCCTATACGTCCTTTATGGACTTTCTCGTTAATCTAACTCAAAGTTGATTTTAACTTATAAGTCCTTTCTTAACATTTTATATATCATTATAGATAAATATTAATTATATACATACATACATATATATATATATACATACATACATATATACATATATATATATATACATATATATATATATATATATATATACATATATACATATATATATATATATATATATATATATATATATATATATATATATANNATATATATATATATATATATATATATATATATATTTCAACCAGGAGATATTTTTTAATTTTCTATTCCCAATAGAAAATTTTAATTTGTTCACAATAATAATTCTATCCTCTGTGCTAGCAAAGAATATAATAATATTTTATTTGGACTAATAATTAAATTTATTTGATTAATTAAATTCTTTAACTTAATTATCAAATAATTAAGTAATTAATCCTTAGCAAAGATCAGAACACTCGTTAGCGTGCGACCCCATAGGTTCAATACGAAGCCGGTAGTAAATTAATCATATCAATATACTAATCAAGGTGGCGTCTAGCAACACTCCTTAACAACCGAATGGAGTGAAGTATACAATTTACTCCAAGAACCAGTGGAAGAATAAAGTAATATTTCCTTCTGTCCGTACGTCTCTGAGTCACCTTCGGATATGGTTCAACTGTCAAATCCTAATAGGCGACCAACTATGTGTTCATGTCGAATATAATCGACCTAAGAAACTCTTTTTTTCTTTCATTCATTCGCCCTGGCCAAGGTCTTAGTCTGGTCGTTTATAATTCATGACAACATGGAGCTTAAACTCATTACCAAGAGTTACAAATTCCATCTTGAACAATCACTAATTCTACAAGCATTTAATCATACCCAATATTCTTTCAACTATCGCCCTAGGGCCATAGGTGTGTAGTATCAAAGCACAATAAATAACTTGTTAATTACTATGACGATTTCAGGTAAAAGGAAACTCTTAAATCACATTCGTCAAGAGAATATCCTATTGACAGTTTATGGTAATTCTAACTATCCAATGAGTCGGTTCAATGATCATATCTCTATATGCATCATCCATCTATGTGATTTATTTAATGAGATCAACTAATCTTTATCCAATAAATACGATCACATAAATATTGATCTAATCAGATTACTAATGTCCAAATTAATAATCCTACTATCAATAACAAATTAAGATTAGATTATAAGAAACTTCGCTCTCATTATCATGACCTACATTATGATGACAAGACTCAAAATTTAATCAAGGACCTTATCAAGTTAATTAAATAATTAATAATAACTATGATAAAATAATATCAAATGCCATATATTTTTATGTAGAATAACGTTCATAAAAATATGTTCAAATCATCAAATATGAGATTGAATCTTGGGCATATCTACTATATCCCTAACAATCTCCCACTTGCACTAGAGCCAATCGCTTTTGTACTTCATTCCCAATTTCCACTTATGCTTTTCAAACTCCTTTGTGCCAAGAGCTTTAGTGAATGGGTCAACAACATTTTCCTTTCCATCAACCTTTTGAATCTCAACGTCTCCACGTTCAATGATATCTCTTATCAAGTGATACCTTCGCAGAACGTGTTTGGATTTTTGGTGTGATCTTGGTTCTTTTGCTTGAGCAATGGCTCCAGTATTGTCACACAATAATGGAACTGCACATTCTATTGAAGGAACCACACCAAGTTCAGCTAAGAACTTTTTCATCTATACAACTTCCATAGCAGTTTCACTAGCTGCTATATATTCTGCTTCAGTCACTGAATCAGCTACTGTAGCTTGTTTGGAACTTTTCCAACTCACTATACCACCATTTAAGGTGAATACATAACCAGAAATAGATTTGCTATCATATATATCTGAAGAGAAACTTACATCAGTATAACCTTCGAGTTTCAACTCAGAATCTCCATAAATGAGGAATTGGTCATTAATCCTTCTTAAGTACTTAAGAATGGTCTTCACCACCTTCCAATGTTTCTCACCAGGATTTTCCGGATTTTTCTGATATTGGTTAGTCACTCCAAGTGCATAAACCACATTAGGACGTGTACATGTCATAGTATACATGATAGCTCTCACTGCACTAGCATATGGGATCCTACTCATTGCATTCTCTCTCTTCAGGTTTTTTAGGACAATCCTCCCTACTGAGAGTAATTCCAGTGCCCATCAGTAGATAGCCCCTTTTGGAATTATCCATGTTATACCTTTTCAAATTGGTATGAACATACAAAGATTGGGAAAGCCCAAGCAGCTTCCTTGATCTATCTCTATAGATCTTTATTCCCAATATATAAGCTGCTTCTCCCAAGTCTTTCATGGAGAATTGTTCAAATAGCCAAATCTTGGTACTTTTCAATGATGGTAGGACTTTCTTTCTTGCCTGAGTACGGCTCTACCTGCCTTATTCTTAGATGCCTTACCCTTCCTTATCCTGAGTCTTGGTATGCTTAGATTCCGGTTCCCCAGCCGACTGTTGAATCTCTTTTTGCCTTGGTGTGAGAAACAATAGAGGGGCAGATTAGCCTTCTTCTCCCTTGCGGATCTATTACAACTGGCAATTCTGATAAACATTATTATAGAAATTGGGGCTAATTCAATAGAAATCGGTCGTACCTAGCCTCGATTCACGTTGCAAACATTGTCCAATGATTCATGAAAACATGCAAAGAGTAGAGTTGGCGCATCTGATCTTTCTTCTTCAGTGCCAGGCATAAAGAGCTAGCACTAAGAGCAGGGGATGAATCTTTATCGACTTTCTTTTGAATAACTTGGATAACATCTTTATGGACATTTGAGAGAGGTTCTTTCTACTAGTGCTCCTCCTCCTGCTAATGCTAGTGCAACTTTGAAAGTTGTTAAAGCAAAGATCTGATACCTCTTTTCTTATTAAATAATAATAGGCATTCTCTGATCGGCCTAATCTCGTAATACATGGCTATGTCCCTGACCTGAGACTAATGCAATATGTTCCATCCTCCGCCTTCTCTTTCGACGTTCGCCAATCGGAGAGGACTTCCGATTGAGTCTGAACCTTAATTTAAAGATGGAAGGAAGACCCGAATGGACTTAATTATTTCCCTATGAGCAATATATCATCAACATACAATATTAAGAATATAATTGTGCTCTCACTACAAAATTAAACTTTTTGATTGTCTTGTTAAAACGAATATTCCAACTTCGAGAAGCTTGCTTTAGTCCATAAATGGATCTCTATAGCTTGCAAATTTTATTATAATCAGACGTAGATGTGAAACCTTTAGGTTGTGTCATGTACACATCCTCTTCTAGCTCACCATTAAGGAAAGCTGTTTTCACATCCATTTGCCATATTTCATAATCATTGTATGATGCTATAGCAAGCAAAATCTGAATTGATTTGAGCATTGCCACGGAAGAGAAAGTCTCGTCATAGTTGACTCATTCTTTCTGACGATATCCCTTAGCAACAAGACGAGCTTTGTAGGTCTCCACCTTTCCGTCTGCTCCAATCTTTTTCTTAAAAACTCATTTACGACCTATAAGTTTTATATCCTTTGAAAGTTCAACTAAAGTCCACATTTTATTTTTCTTCATGGATTCCATTTCGGATTCCATAGCCTTTTGCCATCTCTCATAGTCAGAACTTTCTATAGCCTCTCTATAGGTCTTAGGGTCATTATCATTATGATCAACCTCATTTAATACATCATCTTGTATCATTAGATTTAATCTAGTTGGTACATGACGTTCTCGTGTAGACCTTCTAAGAGGTACTTGTACAACTTGCTCACCTTGTGGTGGATTTGGTTGTTGTTCAATTTGGGCTGGAACTGGTTCATTTACCTGTTCTTGAACTATGTTTAGTTCTTGAACTTCAAACGTTGAAGATGGCAACTTCCTTGTCAACTTCAAAACATCCAATAAAGGTTCTTCAACTTGTGTCTGATGATCTTGATTTTGTGTTGACTCATTAGTTTCTTGAACTTCATCAAGTTCTATTTCTCTACTATAATTTCCTTCCAAAAGAGATTCCCTTTCCAAAAAGGTTGTTGCTCTAGCCACAAACACTTTATGGCCAGAAGAGTGATATAAATAATATCTCATTATTTCTTTGGGATACCCAATGAACCTACACTTATCAGATTTTGAGTCAAGTTTATTAGACTACAGTCTATTAACATAAGCTAGACAACCCCAAACTTTAATATGTTTAAGAATAGGCTTACGTCCTTTCCACATCTCATATGGTGTTGTAGAGACTAACTTAGTGGGAACTTTATTAAATATGTTGCTGCTTCCAAAGTATATCCCCATAAATTTATTGGAAGATCAGTAAACCCCATCATAAATTTCACCATATCTAATAAGGTTCGATTTTTCCTTTCACACACACCATTGTGTTGTGGTGTTCTTGGAGGTTTTCACTGTAAGAGAATCCCATTCTCTTTGAGATACCTAGTAAAATCTTCACTAAGATATTCTCCACCTCTATCATATTAGTGCTTTGATACTTTCACCAGTCTGTTTCTCAACTTCACTATGGAACCTTTTGAACATTTCAAATGATTCAGATTTATATTTCATAAGATACACAAATCCTTATCTTGACATATCATCAGTGAAGGTGATGAAGTAAGAATATTCATCTCTAGCTTGAATTTTCATGGGCCCACAAACATCTGTATGAATTAGTCCCAATAATTCAAAAGCTCTTTCTCCACTTCCAATAAATGGAGATTTGGTCATTTTTCCTTTGAGACAAGATTCACAAGTTGGATAAATTATACCTATCAAGGTACTCTTCCTTGTACAACTTGTTAATTCTTTTCTCTCTAATATGACCAAGCCTATAATGCCAAAGGAATGTATGATTAACTTGATCATTTCTTTTTCCCTTAAGATTAGACACATGCATAATCGAATTAGCATTCACATTAGGTAAGACATAAATATCATGTTGGAGATAACCACTCACATATAAATCATCACCATAATAAATAGAGCAAATATCATTGCCTATGTTAATGCGAAACCCACGCTTGTCCAACATCAAAGCTGGAAATATGTTCGAAATTAGTTTAGGAACATAATAACAATCATCCGGCATAAGTACTTTGCCCGAAGGTATTATTAAAGAAATGATCCTACAACTATGGCTGCAACTTTTGCACCATTTTCAACTTGTAGATTAACTTCTCCTTTCTTCAGCCTCCTACTTATCTTGAACCCTTGCAACATATTGCAAATGTTATGACCACTGCTAGTATCTAATACCAACAATGAAGAATTAGTAGTAGCTAAAGAAACCTAGAAAATAATTTTTATTAATGTCTCACCTTGTATCTTGTCCTTTAGAGTTGCAAGATACTCCTTGCAGTTTCTCTTCCAATGCCCTTTCTTCTTACAGTGAAAACATTTAGCATCATATACTGACTGCAAGATCAAATCTTTAGAAAGTTCTTTACCAAGCTTGTACCCTAACTTCTCATGTTCTTCAGTAAGAACAATCACATGATTGACATGGGGTCTAACTGAAAAGTTTTCAATGTCCAACTTGTATCAACTATCTTCTTAAGATATTCAATGATTGCAGTTGGATCCATATTCTGATGTTTCCTCTGGAGTTCAGAACTCATAGAAGCGAGAATGATGCGTTTAATAGCAAGGAATTCTTCCAAGTGTTTCTGATAAACCTTGGTGCCTTGAACATCATTCTCTACTGGGATTATCTTTGTAGGATTATTGATCACATCAACGAGCTTTTTATGCATAAGAACAATTCTCAAATTTTTATATCAGCCATCAAAGTTTGGTCCTACCTAATTGTTGGTCTCAAGTATTTCTCGTAGTGATATAATAGACATACTGAGAAATCTAAAATATGTAAAAGAAAAGGCAATAATATAAGAACATATTTACATATATCATACAGACATGGACTTTTATCTAAATGATATTTCCACAAATTGTTTTAAACTATTTATGCTCATTATAGTTTAAGAAATCTTTATTTCTATTAGTGGAGTAAAGGAATCATTTAACAATATCTATGAGCCCCTTGGAAGTCAAGTCGTTTCTCACATATATTTTAAAAGTAGGTACTCTTACCAATTGTATCTCCATACAATTTTCTTAAATAGCTCTATGTCAAATAGTCCCCTGGTAATCAAGTCGATCCCATTGGCATAGCTGAGTTCAACCATCATGATAGCAAATAACTTATTAAATTTTATACTCCCGGGTAGTCCAGGCGTCTAGTGTAAGATTAAATAATTCTTTCAATCCATACATCTAATGCAATTAAAAATTTAACATATTCTCGAACTATAAGTCTCCTAGTTGTCAGGCCGCTCCTTATAAATAAGAAATAAATAAAATTATTTATTTTGATGGATAGCTTTACAATAAAATATCTTATATTTTATTATTTAAGAACTTAAATTTTAGTAGGAGAGAATTATTATTAAAATAACTTTTAATAATATGATGATCAAATCTTTTATAGCACATGAATTTAGTTCAAGTTGTCTACATGCTTCGTCCTAAATTAATTTACATTACATGTAAAAAATAATTCAAAATTATGTAATGAACAAGCACGTGACATAAAAACGTAATTCAACATTCTTCTAACATATGTATCTTATATATCACTAAAAAATAATTCATGCCAGAATATTATTATTAATTAATAACTCATGAACTAATAACATTTAAAATAACAGTAGAATCCAATAACCTACTATAAATTACCCTCGTATCCAATACAAAATTTCAATTTCAAGTTATGAACTATCTCAATATTTTAACTTATATGAATATATATTTTATTCACAATAAAATAATATCAATTAATATGCACTCAAATAATTTGACTATTGCACAAGACACAATATTATGGTTTGAACTTTTCAAATATAATCTTAAAATATCTCGTAAATAAATTTTGGACACGAGAAACCATGGCTCTGATACCACTGAAGGATTGCATATAGGCGTTCGTAACACGCAGCAGAAGACAATAACAATCCTAGGAATATCTTTTCGTGTTTAAAATTTATTTACATGTCAAAGATCGGATCTAAGGCGTATCTGGTGAAGAGAGTCTCGTTTCAAATTTCTTCGACAGTGTGAAAACTCTATGCGTATCCACACCAAGATCGATCCTTGTTATCAACTCTTTGATCAATGAAACCCGCAAACAAATTGTATGAAAATATCGTACTAAAACTTTTCTCAAAAATCTTAGCCCAGACGTGAAAGACCAAGAAGCTAATTTTCTTGTCAAGAGTATTACTTGACTCTTCTCTGTTTTTTTTGCGACTTCTCCAAGAAGCTCTGTTGGTCACGTTCATTTAGCTATGTATATATATGCTTAAACACCAACTATTCCCCTTAGGTTAAAAGAAAAAAAAGAACCGAAAGGCCAAGTTATAAATTGGACTTTCACAAATTTATATAGGAAAATACTAATCCCATTACTCATGTGATTCTGATAGCCTACACATCCTTTATGGACTTTCTCGTTAATCTAACTCAAAGTTGGTTTTAACAGATAAGTGCTTTCTTAACATTTTATATATCTTTATATATAAATATTAATTTTATGTATATCACACACACACACACACACACACACACACACACACACACACACATATATATATATATATGTATTTCAACCAGGAGATATATTTTAATATTCTATTCTCAATAGAAAACTTTAATTTGTTCACAATAATAACTATATCCTCTGTGCTAGCAAAGAATATAATAATATATTATTTGAACTAATAACTAATTTATTTGATTAATTAAATTCTTTAACTTAATTATCAAATAATAAAGTAATTAATCCTTTAGCAAAGATCAGAACAATCGTTAGTGTGCAACCCCATATGTTCAATACTAAGCCGGTAGTAAATTAATCATATCAATATATTAATCAAGGATGGCGTCTAGCAACACTCCTTAACGACCGGATAGAGTGAAGTGTACAATTACTCTCAAGAACCAGTAGAAGAATAAAGTAATATTTTCTTCTGTCCTTACATCTATGAGTCACCCTAGGAGATGGTTCAACTGTCAAATCCTAATAGGCGACCAACTATGTGTTCATGTCGAATATAATCGTCCATTGAATGACCTAAGAAACTCTTTTCTTTTTTCATTCAATTGCTCCGGCCAAGGTCTTAGCCTGATCGTTTATAATTCATGACAACATGGAGCTTAAATTCATTACCAAGAGTTGACAGATCCATCTTGAACAATCACTAATTCTACAAGCATTTAATCATACCCAATATCCTTTCAATTATCGACCTAGGGCCATAGGTGTCTAGTATCAAAGTACAATAAATAACTTGTCAGTTAATATGACGATTTCAGGTCAAAGGAAACTCTTAAATGACATTCGTCAAGAGAATATCCTATTGACAGTTTATGGTAATTCTAACTATCCAGTGAGTTGATTCAATGATCATATCTCTATATGCATCTTCTATCTATGTGATTTAGTTAATGAGATCAACTCATCTTTATCCAATAAATACGATCACATAAATGTTGATCTAACCGGATTACTAATGTCCAAATTAATAATCCTACGATCAATAACAAATTAAGATTAAATTATAAGAATCTTCTTTCTCATTATCGCGATCTACATCACGATGACAAGACTCAAAATTTAATCAAGGACCTTATCAAATTAATCAAACAATTAATAATAACTATGATAAAATAATATCAAATGCCTTATATTTTTTATATAGAATAACATTCACAAAAATATGTTCAAATCATCAAATTTGAGATTGGATTTAGGGTAAATATACTGTATCCCTAACAATATCACGGTGAGCGAGGAGGGATTCCCTTGAAAGCATAAGCTATTTCTCTATTCTTTTTTTTGTGTGTGTGTGTGTGTTTGGGNGGGGGGGGTTTCAACCTTAGAAGCATAATTTTATACTTCCTTGCCGTACAAAGGGTTTCTCTGCTTATCAGGTTCTTGTTGCGCATTGTCTCTGCTACTATGACCGTAACCACTCTGCTTGCCTACTTCCAGTAATTTTTTACTCGGATTGCAACACATGACAGGCGAATGATACCTATTTTTACGTTATTTTGTTTTCTTTCACGCACAAAGTTATTTCCAAAAGCGACAGAAGCGTTGAAAGAATCTCTTAGCTATGATTTCTATGTGTTTGCCGAAGACAATAGTTTCCTGTTTTGTTTCCTCGCTTCATAGTTATTGGTAGGACTCAGTTTAACTCATCAACAGGTTGGAGCTCGCAGGTTTGTTACGGATTCGGGCGTATCCAATAATTTTGGTCAAAATTATGCTTTTTTTAAAAAAAATTCATTAAATATGTATAAATTTTTAATTTAAAATTCACTAGCTTAAAAGGATTGGAATTCCAACTTTAAATCCGTGGCTCCTCCTCTGCTCGTAATGCGTCCAATCCAAAAATTTTAAAAGATGCATATGAATGAAGTATGTGTGATGCTAAGCCTTCATATACATACCTCCTAGTATGAAATGGTCCGGTAAGATTAGGAGCCCGTTTGAATTAGGCGATTATAAATAGCTGATAAGTTGGGAAAAAAATTTAAGTGCTGAAACTGATTTTTAAAATAAATATTTACGTGTTTGGATAGAAGTGCTGAAACTGATAATAATCAATTGATGTGTTTGATTAAAAAGTGTGAATAAACTATTCTTTTACTAAAATAACTAAAATACCCTTGATTTTTTTTCAAAAGATAACAAATTAGTAAGAATAAATTAGTCAAAAAATTTTATAAAATTTTTTTTATAAATTAAAAAATATTATTAAGAATAAATTAGTAAAAATATTGATCTAACTAAAAAGATGTTCGACTAAGCTTATAAGATGGTCAAACTAGCTTATAAGCACCTTTCGGGGTTTATAAGTGAATCAAGTCACTTGATATTAGGTTGCACCGCAAGAATTATTAGAAATTTCGATAGTGAAAGTCCTTGGGAAGTCAAAAACTTAAGATTTCGGATGATTTTCTGAGTTGGCAATATGTCGTCAGAAAAACTTGCTAATTGCTGTAGCTGAACATTTCAAAGTAGGGGTGTAAAGGTCGGATTAGGTTCGGATTTTTTAATTATCAAACTAAATTAATTGTGTCGGATTATTAAATTTAAAGATTAAATCAAATCAGTAAAAGTCGGGTTTTTTAATCTCGAGTTTTCTTGGATTTTTCGGGTTTTCGAATTTTTTCAGGTTTTCGGGTTTCGGATTTTTTCGGGTTCTTTTTCCATAAAATTTTCATAGCACAAAACATAGAATTTTCGCTCCAAATATTTCTTTAATCCTAGTAAAACATAACTATATATGGTATTTTTCAAGAAAATAACATAAAGTATGAGATACCCCATAGAAAATAACAACTCAGAACACTTTTGTTTTAGAAAAAAAACTAATATTCACAATCATTTAGATCATGAGAGCAAAGTTGCAAGTACAATCCTCAACGCATACTGTCAATGCACATTGAATAGCTTGAATGAATAACTCCATATGAATTATGAACCATAACAACAGATGAAGAAGTCTATTTCCAGAAACACTTTCAATAATGTCACATACTTCAACAAACATAAAAAGTTTTATTCATGTGGGAGAGCATTTTACAAAGCTGACTAACAAGATCGCAAGTTCAAAGGAAACTAGTAAAAGATTCGACCATGAAGAGAACTGATGGACACAAATTTAGATTAGAAAGATAACAGAGGAAGCCTACGATTTGTGGAGGTGGGGTAGCACCCACCTGGAAAGGTTGTACAAGCAATGAACTCCTCGTACACTTTAATCAGATTGAAGCCCGAGTCGCTCTCTTTGGAGTTAAAATGTACATTTCACAGCCATGAGCATCAACTCGTGCACTGAACGAACCCACCGTGTTCTCTGAAACAACTTCATGCTGCAACATTGCCATAGCAATGAGATCAGAGCAAACTTTTGAAGTAACGAATACATTTCAAGGACATGAGTTCCAAACATAGAGAAATAAAGCCAGCAAACAATGCTTAACTAATTCAGATGTATCAGTTTGAAAATTAAGTTACCAGAGATCCTGAGGTTACAAGAAACTGACTATATGCCATACCAACTTACCTTCCATAAGTCTCTCACAGAGACACTGATGGAGGATTGTAGTCCAATTGCACCCCATTTAGCAGTAATAGTTGCAGCCTTTGAACATCTGTTCCAAAGTACAACAGCCAAACGGTTTCCAGACAAGGGACCGGCCCAAACCTGTAAACAAAATGAAGAACATTAATAATAACAGAACGGTAAAGCATTAATAAAATTACACCCCTCAAATGCATCACAACAATAATAATAAGAATAACCACAACAATAATAATACATCAACAAGTATGCCCCAATCCTAATTAGTTGGGGGCTATCTTAATCCTCTATATCCCCTCCACTCCATTGACCGCATTCATTATTGAGGATTACTACTTTATTGTCATAATAATACTAATAATTAATAACAAGAATAATAACAAGGAACAACTCATGACAGAACATTATTGGCTTAGGCTACATGATATTGTGCAAGAAAACATTATCTTGGCCAGTCAGTTATACATGTGAGATATGTAAATCTCATAGTTGTCACTTGAGTCTGAAGGTTACTAAACACTTATGCACCAAATGGACAAAACACTACACTTGTGTCTCAGTGTATGAAAGCGTCAAGCAATTAAGCATGGTGTGGAACTGAATCTCAGTGAAATACACAATCCTGAGCTATACCAGGCTGCAAATATCTCTATGATTTCTTTTAAATTGAAAAACTGTTCTTCGGATTTGTGAACCAAATGCCACCTAAAATATCCTGAAAGGACAGAGTTCGATTTCACCCACCTACCCTCTTTACTTTTGGTTCAATCATGATGGAGAAGAGCTTGATTGCTTTCCAAATTCATTTTGAAGAAGTAATATTTTTTATAAGGTGATGAAGTAACAATTGATGTGGAGAATAAATTTTCCAATATAGAAGTGGCATATAAACGATGCAAACATATGGATTTCAACATATACCATCCAATCCTCTATGGGATCGCTTTCCAAATTCATCTATCCAAGAGAATGGAAATTCTTGTTACATTGAGAAAATCCCACATCAAAATGAAATTTTAACATGTAGAGAAAATTTACTCTGAAAAACCAAAAAGATGCAAAATGTAGATAACAAGAGAATAAATGAGAAACAAGGTGAAACTACACCTGCTGGCAACCATTTGGTCCGGAAGCATTAACCCTCCTACCCTGAACACCAAGTGGATCTGTAAAAGAGAAGAAGTTATTTGCTTATAAATTACTATTTTATATCAAAAACATACGCACACCAAAAGTAAAAGGAAAAAAATGGGCATCGCTGTTGAAACAACCAGATAAATTCAGAGATACAGGTACAAACTTCTAGCATCAAAAAAGGGGTAGAGAAGGGGTTACAAGGAAGACAGTTTTTTACCTTGGTCAACAGCGATAACCTCTTTATTGGAAAGAATTTCCAAAGTTTCAGCAGTGATGTTTCTGACATCACAACCAATAATAAGCGGAGCCTACAAATAGAAGCATGACGTCAGTTCATGAAGTAAGAGGGTTGAAGCACACAAAGTCACTGTCTCTTTGCGTGAATAGCCCAACATAAACCGAATTTTTTTCTCATATATGTACCATGATAATTTCTTTTAATAAAACAAATACATCCAATATGATGAACTTAAGTAATGACAAATACACATTAAAACTTCTAAAAGCTGGTCCATCTCCCTATTCTTATCCTTATTTCATTTACACACATACACCATTTAAACCAGCAAACAATTTCACTGAAGAACGGTTGCATCACAAATTTGTCGTCCTTAAGGAGTAATCTTTTCGAAAAGAGTGACTAGATACAAGTAGTCAGTAAGAAAATCAAAAAGAAAAAACAAGAGAGGACTCAGAAAACATAATTATGAGTTTGATTGGGGATTTGCCTTCATCAAAGCCCAAATGCTAAAGTGCCCTTTGTACTCGTGGTAATTCATGCCCCCATTTCCAACCTCTAACATATCAGGATCTGCCAGAAGATAATAGAGAGTTAAAAATAATTCAAATGCTATTCATTCTACACCTTCAAAATTTAAAGTAATGCTCATCTATCTACCGTTCCATCCACCAGGTCCAGCATAGGATGCCCACTTGTCATTGATATCAGCAATAGTTGTCATGCTAAAAAACGTAAATAGATAAAAGAGATCTCTCAGTATGATGCTTAATAGGAGTTAAGTAACAATTCAGAAAAAGCAAAAAAGTTAAGTGGTATGGACAGTGAAGAATTTTCTTACTGTTAAGTCAAGCTTGCATATAGTTTTATAAGTACCCAGCTACGGTTTCGTAATTAGATAGAGATAAGATCAAAATCTTCTAAGTTTCAACGGTCATACGCACATACTTAGTATCTTTATTTACCATAACAATATATGATTATAAAATAAATAACAAAAACAAGATAATAGAAATTTATCTTGCTTCTTACACAATAATCAAATAAAGATGCACTAAAGTAGAACCTTGCCCATGTATCATTGATGTCATCTGTTGTACGCCAACTGTTTCCGATTTTTCCTGCCCATTTGGCAGGGTCATCAACACCCCTGCAAATTTTGAAAACAAAAGCACAAAGAAAGTTCTCAAAATGCTGGTTAAGAACTCCAGTACAAATTGAAGAAACTGCCTCAAAGTTACCATTCACAAAGTGCGTAAAATATAGTCCGTCCAGTAGCATTAAGGGCATCACGCATAGGTGGGTATCTGAGAACAATGTCTTAGTATTTAGATCTAATTATACACCAAATAAATTAACTTAGAACTCACTGACTAAGAGTTGAACCTCTTTTGTGGTGGGAGGCCTAGATTGAAGCAGTTGTCGTACTTCAAATAGTCAACACCCTGCGTAGTTGGACAATCAGAATATCAGTTAGCAGCTGAAACGTAAAGCAACTTCCACACTAAAAGAAATGAAACGAAAAGCAACGCTAATGCTAACATATTAACCAGGATTTACAAGTAAGAAAACTGTGTTACAGTGTATACGAAATGCAATTAACAGTATTAGTTAGTGCTGCAATCAGCATATGCAAACCGTATATCTTCTTTCTTTTTTTTTTTAAGCGAAGATAATTAATTCTTCAAAACCACATCAATCTCTTTTTTCTGTTATCTAAGGCTCTCTGACAACAAATGGAAAAGGCTAGGATATCCGAAGAGTATATGAATTGCTGTTAACATTTATTTACCATTTTTATATGTAACTCTACTGCTGGAATGGTCATTATTGTGTTTATCACTAAGTTGGGAGACATTTACGGTAACAATGCGACTGATGAAACAGAAAGGACAAACTAACCCAAGATGCCCAAAGGTCAGCATCATTTTTTTCATGAAACAGTGAGCCAGGTCGAACTTGACATGTAAAAGCCCTACAAGATCCAGGTAACTGAATAGTGAGAAATAGGAGAATTCACAAACACTTTATCCCAGACAACAAAATGTATTTCATCTAATTTTGGCATAGTTCAAAGATAATCAGACTGGGCATTGGGGATTTGTCCTACCCAGCATCTGAATAAACACCAAGCTTTAGACCCTTTGAGTGCACATAATCAGCTAGAGCTTTAATTCCAGATGGAAAAGTTTTCGGGTCAGGAACCATTTGACCCTGCACAATAATTGGCGGATGATTAGCGTCTCACGCATCCATACATGATCTGAAACTAAAAGCAAGAGATCATAAACAAACAACAACCACAGTTTAAAGGAGGACATCAGTTAAAATGTAGACGCACCTTTAAATCTCGAGTCAATCTGGACCAACAATCATCTACAATGGAGAAAGCATATCAAACTGTCAAGATGTAAACCTTAAAAAACAAAAGCAAATTAGTTTCTTCAAATGCTTACCGATGTTGACATAAATATAACCCAGGCTAGCCAAACCAGTCGATATGAGTGCATCAGCTGCCAAAGAGCACTTTCATGTTATTGAATAAACAGTTTAACAATTTGATAAAGGTGCTCATACTCTCAAAGCAAACTATCGAAACAAGGTAAGGGGGCTCGGGGCATTACCTGTTTCCTTGATGACTGTTTCATTTATATTGCAAGCAAAAAAATTCCAGGTACTCCACCTGTTCCAGAAATATCGTTAATCACATAACTATAACACTTTTAACTTTTAACATATTAAAATTGTGAACGAGCATAAATTTTTGTTCTAAATTAGCAAGAGTATCAAGAAAAGGCATCTGCACATACAATCTCGAAACGCAATTCATGGACTTAGCCTTGCCGTTTGCTCCTTGTATAGTCAGAGGAGAAGGTTAAAAGCAAGGGTAACCAAATAACAACAGGAAGAAGCTACGTGGTTTCAACTAAACCTTAGTCATTCATTTCCTAAACTTCTTAACCATAAAAGAAAACCTAAAAACAACCACATGAACATAGATACAACTTATAAGCTCCGAGTGCTGCAGCATGTTAAGAGTAGTATGTCAAGGTGTGAACAAGCTGGGCTGGACACTAAGGTTATGAAAAAAGAAAAAGAACAAGTAGCAAATATCTTCAAATTGACCATATGATTTGCTTATTTTTCTAAAAGTTGAAAGCTTCAGACAAGAGAATTACTAATAAACTGAAATAGAGACAACACAAAGATTCAATTTTTATATGAGAAAAAAAAAAAAAACAAAGCAAAAGCAGTGGATGAATGGAGAAAAGGGGAAGAGGAGTAGAAAATAACGGACCCCATCTGAGGAGTTCGAGCCAAGCCATTGTCAATTTGAAGAACACCATAATTGGAAGTATCATAGAGTTGAGAAATGGAGAGCCTTTCTTGAAATTTCAAGTAAGGATGAATTGGAAGCTCTCTTGCCGTAACTGTCACTGACATCAAAAACACAGTCAAAGACACAACGGCAAGAAGCGTAGCCGCAGTGGCAAGAATGCCAGTGGACTTTGCCATTGTTCAATTTTGGAGAAGAAGAATGAAGAGTTTGAAAGGGGGGAAGAAATGGATTAATAGCTAATTATCCGAAGCATCTTCCTTTTATCCAGTTTGATGATTAAAATTGGCAGCAGATATTGAATTATTGTTATATTTATTATTGGACCGTCCATTTCTGACTTAAAAAAGGTTCTTATTTTATTGGGTGTTAGCCTTGTTCTTCTGGATTAGTGTTTTTGTTGGACCCTTTTCGCTCCCAGGGAAAAAGGAAAAGACTATGGGGCAAGGATCCGATGAGTGCATCTTCAAGCTTTGTAATAAGCCAAATTAATTATTGCTTTAACTCACAGCCAGCATAGTGGTATTTCATTTAACCAGGACATATAAATCAAAATATAACAAGTGTTGTTTCTCAATCAATTCAATGAAAAAGAAAAAATTGAAATTTAGGGCTTTGCCGAACAACTTCAACTACTCGTATTTTTATTTTTGGGATCCTTAAAAAGTTGATGAGAAAAAAGGGAAAAGACATGGAGGTCAAAGATAATGGAAAAACAATACAATAGTCGTGCAATATCCTGATCTTCTGGTCTCCGAGGGAATAAAAAATAATGCCATCTGATATCTGTAATTAACTCCTACAAACTTGTACTTTTTTCATAAGGAAATTATTAAAGTCAAGCAAGTATTCGTGCCTAATTAAGATGGAGTTTGTATTTTACAATATATCACTTAAATGCATGTTTATCACAGCGGTCTTTTTTTTTTTTTTTTGGTCTTTTTGAATTTTCTTATTCTGGCCACTCTTGGTCTTAAATAATTTTTTCAAAACAATCTAAGGTAGCTGCTGGGGTAGATCATTGAATACGTTCAGACTTACAGTACGTTCCACACAATACCTTCAACTCTTATTTTCTTTTTCTTTGTTTCCTTTCCTAATCCCTTGTGTAATTGAAAGAAAAAAACAAGGGTGACTGGTGGGACCAACTAGTATTATGTACTTTATCTGTATTGATAGCAACTCATTTTATTTACTCTAAGGGATCGTTTAGTAGGATGCATTAGAGAAAATAATACATACATTAATTTTTGGTATTATTAATTATTTGTTTGGTATATTTTTCAATTTATGTATTATTAATGTAAATATTAGTTATACAACTTATTTGGTATTATCCTATGTATAATTAATATAGCAGACCATGGTATTAGCAATACCAAAGCTATTAATGCATGCATTAGCATGGTTAAAGAAAAAGTTATCCTTAAAGTCCTTAAAGCTAAAGAATATGGTAGATATTTTCGTAAACAACTAATTTTCTTAAAATTATGTAATGTATTTTAATTTTTAATACACCTTACAAAATAGTGAATAAGAAATAATCTCTACATAATTAATATTTGCATTACGAATCAATGCATTACTAATCGTTGCATTACTAATACCACTTATTCAGTAATATTCTGATATACCCTACGAAACGAGCCCTAACACTTTTCAGAAAGTCCTTTGCAGTGCAATCTCGTGTTTATCTTTACCTTTAAAATTTGTTTTGTTCTTATCACCTTAGACTGCCCTCCAATACATTCCCTCGAGGACGACAATTATATTAGGCAGCGGAGTATTGTTCTATTGGTTTAATAATAATAATACTAATAATAATAATAATGATGATGATGATGATTTCTTTAGGAAGACAAGTTTGGTAGGAATATTGATCCCTGTGGTACAAGAAGATGTAAGGAAGATTACATCATTGTGGTCCCTCTTAACTTGGTTTTTCTTTTATTGATCTTTTTCTTATCTATTTATTTATTTGTTAAGTAATTAGTCCAATATTTCAAAAGGATCAAGCTCGTAATATTCTATTTTCAGGGGTAGGGCCGTTGGTTTGTTATCGTGCTTTACAGACCAAGTACCTACCAAACTTGT
>MCJB01051951.1:36464-47602 GCA_002018475.1 Nicotiana obtusifolia
TGAGTACAACATTTCACTCACTGGGCATATATTTGGTTCGAGAGGCATACTAAGCATGAGCTGTGCAGCATCGTTCTCTAGGTTGTTAGTTTGAGCCGGGAGAGGCTAACTTACTGGGCATATATTTGGTTCGAGATGCCTCGGAGAAGGTCATGTTGAACCAGGATTGGCTTCCTACATACCAATCTAGACAGAAGAGTTAAGCGGATCGAAAGGTTCGTGATGTTGCATTCATGGTTGGAGAGCGAGTTTTGCTCCGGGTTTCACCCATGAAGGGTGTGATGAGGTTCGGGAAGAAGGACAAGTTGAGCTCTAGGTATATCGAACCTTTTGAGATCCTTGAGAGGATTGGTGAGGTGGCCTACAAGCTTGCATTGTCACCTAGCTTATCTGCAGTTCATCCGGTGTTCCATGTTTCTATGCTCCGAAAATATTATGGTGATCCATCTCATGTTTTAGACTTCAGCTCAGTATAATTGGACAAGGATTTGACCTATATTGAAGAGCTAGTGGCTATCTTGGACAGACAAGTCTGAAAGTTGAGATCAAAGAATATTGCTTTGGTGAAGGTTCAATGAAGAACGTTTGTTTTAATAGGGGGAGAATGTAACGACTCGATCGGTCATTTAGTGTAATTGTGCCCCGTTTTCCCTTTTTATGCTTCACACATATGTGTTTATGATTTTATGACTTACGAGATTAATTTATTTTCGTTCCGAGAGGATTTTGGGTTGATTTGGACCCTTTGATTAATGGCTTAGAAGACTAAGTTAGAAATATTGACCAAACTTTGACTCTTGTGAAAATGACCCTGGAATGGTATTTTGATGGCTCCGATAGCTTCGTACCTTAATTTCAAACTTGAGCGTATGCCCGAAATTAAATTTGGAAGTTCGTAGGTTGATTTGTGTTGTTTTGCCAAAATTTGACAATTTGAAGTTTAAAAGTTTGACCGTAGGTTGACTTTTAGCTATCGAGTTCAGAATTTGATTTTGGTACTTGTAAAGATCCGTTATTCTAATTAGAACTTTTCTGCAAAACTTGGTATCATTTGGAGCTGAATTGATAGGATTCGGACGTTTAGTTGCAATTTTAGTAGTTCTTGAACTTTACTTTAAAATTCATGTGTTTTAGTATTCGATTCGTAGTTCTAGATGTTATTTTTCTATTTTGATCACGCGAGCGAGTTCATATGATGTTTCTAGACTTGTGTGGACGTTTGGTTTGGAGTCCTAGGGGCTCGGATGAGTTTCGGACATGTTTCAGAATGAAATGAACTGAAAATGAATTGTTGGTGTTGCTGGTGCTCTGTTATAGCAATTGCGAGCACTAGCCTCCCAATTGCAAATGTGACAGTGGGGGCTCTGATGTCGCAATTGCGACTGAACCCTTCGTAATTGCGAAGTTACTAGGCATTTGGCTTGGTTCGCATTTGCAAAAAATTGTTTGCTTTGTCGCAATTGCGATAATTATTGAAGTTGTCAGGATTCGCAAATGCGATCCCTGGTCCGCAATTATGAAGGTTCGCAAATGTGAACCCTGTGTCGCAAATGAAACATCTGCAGCTGGACAAAAGGGCTGGGAGACGAGATTTTTCAACATATTCTATCACTTTAGAATCCTAGACTCGGTAGGAGACGATCTGGAGAGGGGATTTTAGTCTACAAACTTTGGGGAAGTGATTCTAATCTATTTACAACTATATTCCATCAATATGTCTTAGATTTTAACATCAAAATCATGTGAATCAAAGTGAAAATTTATAAAACTTTGGCAAGTTTGCGAAAAAATAATAATTTGAGTTTTGAGAGTCGATTTGGACTCGAATTTTGAAACTAATCATATATATGGACTCGTGGGGTTATGGGTAGTCGAAATCTACCCTTGGACCCTAGTTTTGACGGAGCAGGCCCCAGGTTGACTTTTATTGACTTTTTAGGAAAAGTGTAAAGATTGTTGCTTTATCTGTTGGAATTATTTTTCTTTGGCATTGTTTGATGATATTAAGTCAATTTTGGTTAGTTTGAGCCGTATGGAGGTGAATTTTAGGAGAAAAGCTATTTTCGAGGATTGAGTTGGTCTAATTGAGGTAAGTATCTTTCCTAACTTTGTGTGGGGGAACTACCCCTTAGGATTTGGAGTGATTGTATCATTCGTGCTATGTGAAAGTCGTGTACGCAAGGTGACAGGTTATATATGGTATTTGATCGGTTTAGGATTCATAGACTCTTTCCATGCTTTAATTGAATTGTCATATGATGCTCTAAATTCTCATAATCAGTCTACACTTACTGGTGTTGGTCTATCCTTACATGCCTTAAATGACTTTGTTAACACATATTGCACATCTTACTTGATATTTTGCTCTTATACTTAGTTGAACTTGTTGCCTCTTTCATTGTTACATGTTATCTCTTCCATTGTTGATTACCATTATTTGAAGACATTGTTACATGCGGTCTCTTCCATTGTTGATTTATCATTATTTGAAGTTATTCTTACATGTTCTCTCTTTCATTGTTGATTATAATTATTTGAAGTCATTGTTACATGTTATCTCTTCCATTATTGATTATTCTTATTTGAAGTCATCGATGTATGTTATCTCTTCCGTTGTGAGTTATTCTTGTTTAATATCGTGGTTACACATAATCTTTCTCATTATTGAGTTATTGGTGTTGAAGTTGTGAAAGTCGTTATCACATTGAGGCGAAGTGTTAGTTGTTGAGATATCTTCTTGTTGAGAAATTCACATTCATTGTTATTGTTGGTATTCTTATACATATTGTGGTTGAGCCATGGATTATTATTGTGGAAACATTGATATTGTTGATAATTGACAAGTTGTGACATATGAGCACTTGTGGTGCGAGTTGTTATTGTGATGTGATATTGATGCGCATCCGATGGTATAAGGATAGGGGTTAATGTACATACGGTGGCATAAGGTGGGACTTATGTGCATGTTGCTTGTAAAGGAATTACTTGAAGACACGCAGCGTCATATGGTGGGCTAAAATGCGTGTAGCTATTTTAAAAAAATAATTTTAAAAATATCAATATTTAAGGCTCATGCGGTGGCATAAGGAAAGATTGTGATTGAAATCGAGAAATGTGAATACGAGGCGGTACCTCGGTTGTGATTCTTGTTGTATACGAGGCGGTATCTCAGTTGTGATTCTTGTTGTATACGAGGTGGTACTTCAATTCTAATTCTTGTTGTACATGAGGCGGTACCTTGGTTGTGATTCTTGTTGACTACGAGGCGGTACCTCGTCCATGATTCTTGTTGTTTATTTCATGTTGTAAAGAGTTATTGGTGAAAAACTCCTTGTTGCTTTTATTCTTCCTTGCCTTATCAGTTTGGATCCGTATTTGACTTTGGTGGTTCCTTTTAATTGTTTCTTTATGTTATTAACTTGTTTCATATCAGTTATTTTTCTGCCTTCCATTATTTATCGTTATTATATTTTCATACTGTTTATTATGTTCTAGTAGGTATCTTGACCTGGCCTCGTCACAACTCTACCGAGGTTAGGCTTGATACTTACTGGGTACTGTTGTGGTGTACTCATATTATGTTTTTGCACATTTTTGTGCAGATCTAGGTATGTCTGCTCGTGTCGGACGTTAGTGATCGACTGTTAGCTGTTATCCAGAGACTTCAAGGTATACCTGTTCTGCGTCGGCATGCCTCGTAGTCTCCTTCCCTTATCTTTCTTTTCTGTTGTATTTTCCATTTAGACAGAGTTGTAGTAGATATTCTAGTTTATTCTGTAGAGTTTATGACCCAGTTCCATCGGTTTTGGGAAAGTTGTTGTTGAGATTCTATTTTTAGAAGGCTATATGAGTTTTGTTAGTACTATTTTAGTATTCCTGTTAATTTTTCTTGTTAAATTATTAGTAAATGTTAGTCTTACCTAGTCTTAGAGACTAGGTGCCATTACGACATCCTAAGGTGAAAAAATGGGGTCGTGATAACTATAGGCATACTGAACGACGGTGAAATCAAGCACGGGGCAAACATCATTTTTGCTTGTGTACGGTGCAGAAGCTTTGATCCAGTGGAGATTTGGGAATCGACCATAAGGTATTCCCGAGTAAACGAGGAGGTGAATATGAAGCAATGCTAATTAAGTTGGATCTACTCGAAGAACATCGAAATTTAGCATATGTGAGGATAGTGGCACAAAGAGAATGAAAAGTTATTACAACCCAGAGCAAATCTTGGATATTTTAGGAGATTTAGTTTTGAGAAAAGTAACTCAAAGTACTTAAGAGGTTAATGTCGTGAAGCTGGGACCAATGTGGGAAGGACCTTATAGGATTTCAGCTATAACCGGTAAAAGGTTCATATCAATTGAAAAATCAAGATGGAGTTAAATTGACAAACAATTGGAACGTGACTCACCTCATAAGGTATTACTGCTGAAGATCCTTGCTAATACTGAAAGCATGTGTTACATTCTTTTTCCCTTCATCTAGTTTTTGTCCTAATTGAAGTTTTTTGGCAAAGTTTTTAATGAGGCAGCAATGTAATGCATATTATGAAGAAAGGGTCATTCGTAATAGCAAGATCCCCAGTGTTCGAATTCTCATACTTAGTATCCGAACACCGAGGGAGAATTATTGCATATTAGAGCACTAAAAGTGTCACGAAGACCGAGGACTATTAGAACCAGAGGCTATATCTTATCAGGATCGGGGACTGCATGATCAATTCCATAGAAATAAGTTTTACAAGTTAGCCACATGTATTGGAAGCTTTATTTACTTAAGTAAATGGTTGTTTATGTAAATGTACTTTTGAATATGTAAGGAATAAATGAAAGTCCTTTTGTTTTTATCTTATTTCTCGTCCAAATGATATGTTAAATTATTTTCTGCTTGAAAGTTAATTAAACTTCAAATGTTTGTGCCAGAAACATGAGACGTCCTCTTCAAGAGCACCATAAATATAAGGACCCTCTCTTATGAAACCCTCATAGTCAAAAGGTAGATTACGGAAGTATGAATGCCCGGGATTAAAATTATAGGATGTAAAAGAATTTGAGCTTTATCAGTTAAATAAAGAAGAATATTTTTTGCACAAAAATTAAGCAAAAGATTTTTTTCATTACTTAAACTACCAAAACTTATTTATTTTGGCATAGTTACAAAGGAAAAGGAAAATATATACATCAATTATTTTTGCCTACGGAATCCAAAAGGAGAGAAGTGTTTTGTTCTTCTTTTGCAGATGAAGGTTGGTCCACATCCGGTCTAAGGCCTTCATCCTTATCATTTTCTTCTTCTTCTTCAAATTCCTCTTCGGTTCCCGAATATTCGGAGCTGGTGTTCGAAGATCTTGAAGCAATGGGACAAGCAGGAATGTTCTTGAGAGAAGTTATCTCCAATCCACGAGCCTTGGCAATACAATCATCTATATTTGCAATGCCTTCTTTGGCCTCCTCCAAAGTCTTACTCCTCATGTGATAAATTGTATAAGTTTTCTCCAGGAGGAAAGAGTCTTCTTGATCTTGGAGTTTAGCTTGGAGTTTTTTGATTTTGGATTGAAACTTATCATTTTCCGCTCGCACAACACTGATCCTGGAATCCAGGTCAGTATTGGTTCTCGCATGAAGCTGAATCTGCTCCATAACCTTTTTGAACCTTTCTTCCATCCTAGGTCTCTTCTCCTCGACAACATTAGCCTCTTCAATTTTGGAGCATAAGCTAGCTTCCAAGTTGTTGGTTTGCTCCATAAAAGTAGATTCACGCTCGGCGGTGGCAGTTACGGCATCATGTAATTCAACCCACTTGGCATTTGCCTCCTTAAGGTCTTCATGTGATTGAGCGACTTCTTGACTGTGGGCCATCCTTTCTTGCTCAGATTGCTCTAGTCGGGCTTCGAGTTCACTCATTTGAGCAACTTTTGCTTCCAAAATCGGGAGGCGCTCGACAAGCTGATTTCATTCGGCAACAAGTTAATTTTTGTTCCGTAGTAAGCTCTTCTTTGTCCAAAATCAACTTTTGCAGGCCCTCAGAAGCGAGGAGGTTAGCTAAAAATGTTAAAGTTGAGGTTACGAAGGCAAAGATATCTGGGCTGAACAATGTATGCTATTGTTGATCAAACATTCAGCAGAAAGATTGTCCATCTTTCTCCAGTCTTTGTCCATGGCCAGAGGTTTCAGGTAATTGGCGATCTATACCGGCTTGAAAAGTAGGTGACACTCATTCAAAATCGTGAGAATGACACTCCGATTTTCACTAGGGTTTTGAGTTGGTGCTGGGTAAGTGTTCCCTAAATTCCCCTGATTGGATGACCGTGGGAAAGGAACATCTTCTCTCTGTTCGATTGGGCCGGCGGAGAGGAAGAAGCAGGTGTAGAATATGTTGCTGTTGTAATTGGTGTAGAAGTTGATTGTGGGGTGGGGAGGGGGGGGATGTCAGGGGTAACACTCCTCTTAACGGAAGCGTCGGCAGGAGCTCGGAAATGAGACTCAACATTTTCAACTATTTCCATTTTCATGAAGAGTCCTTGAACTTCTTCCGGTTGTGTTATTTAGAGTTCTCCCAGTTGAGCATCTGTTTGATTTGATGAAGATCTTTTTCTTCTTTGAAGAGGAACTGTTTCGTCATCAGTTCCTTTATCATCCAGGACCACTGTGGTTGGTCCAGCGAGAGCTTCTTTTGTTGAAGTTTTCTCCGAGTCCCAGCCGTAGAGGTATGTTTTCTCTTTGGTGTCTTATCCTTGGGCTGAGGATTTTGGGACGAGGCGCCTTCACCGGAAGCATTAACGGGTTCACAAGCCTTCTTTCGGTTAAGAACATCTTGTAATTGTTGATAAGATTCCTCTGGGTCATCGGAAACCTCAATAGCAGGTAAGGTCTATGTATTACGAAAAAGAGTCGGTAAGTTGATTTTAAGTCATGTTGAAAGTTGAAAAGAAAAAGGGAAGCTTTTACCGTGGTTTTTGAATTTTCAATTGAATTTGAGGGTAATCCCTTTCCATCTATGAGAGTCCGGTGGGAAAATTATCCAGAATTTTCTATACCTATTGGGCCAGGTTTTTAACAGATGGTGGTTCCCAATGAGAAGGTTGACTAAGAAAAATAAAAGTTAGCAAAGAAGGAAATTCCTTTTAATGCGACAAGGAAAAGATATATGAAGACTTACGAGTAAAATTCCAAGATTCAGGAATAACAAGTGTTGTTGTTGGGAGAATGTCCCTGGTAGAAATGACAACGAGCTGTTTCATCCAACCACGGTTGTTAGTATCATCAATGCTAGTAAGGATGGCGTGATGTCCACATTTACAGAGTTTAAACACACCTCCACAACAGCTCCTGCACCCATTGATTTTGCACCTTCTAACATCTCGAGTTTAGAATTCTCCTCACGCTTTTTTTATCACGATTTTCTCTTTGAGAACACTCGCCCCCTAGTTCTTTTTATCTTGGACATTGAGATGTTCATGCAAAGCATAGGCGTCACAAGCGGTACACTGCACACCAACCCAATCGTGAGAAAGAAATTCTTGCAACTACGAAAACTACAACAACCTCCGTGAACAGACGCTTTGTCAGTTCAATTTTTATATAACTTCAATTCAATAATTAAGAAAAAAGGTTAAAAAGGCTGAAGAAGTTCTTCAGGGAGTAAGATTTATTAAGTGTGCAAGAGTGAGGGTTTCTTTGGTCTCGGACCACCATTTTCGAAGACAAGTCACCGTACGCCATATTGATGGACTCACCTGAGCCAAACAGATTTGGCAACTATGGCAAAACTCTAAAATTATAGGGTCAATTTCTTTACCCAAATTTCAAAGTAAAAGGGTATGTATAAACATAATGAACCCTGATTTACTAAAGATGATCCTTTCCACCTCATTAGGGGCGAAGATTTAGATGTTATTCCAGTCGCCAACTTCTTTTACAACGGGAATACTAACAGAGCGGATGGAAGAAGGATACCTGCAAACATGCCAGCTTCTGTCACCGTTTGGATTGATAGTTTTCTTTTGAATTTGAAGTTCTGACTGGGCGTTAAGTTGAAAAGGTATGATGGTGTTAACGGTAGGAGGCTCGGATTCAGCATCAACTTCCTTCAATTTGTTCTTTTTAGGGCCACCGCCAAAGAGAAAGTTGGAGTTTTCGAGGATAACAATATTAGAAGACATGGGGATAAGAAATTTGAGTAGTGAGATTATAGTGAGAAAGAGGGATTTTGTGGTAGGGTTCTAAGGAAATTTGAAGAAGAAGAGTTTGTAAATGTGAAGAGTAAAAGTGATGAGTAATGGAGAAATTTATAGAAGACAAAATTCGCGGTCATGATTATCTTGAAAACTGGCAAAAATATTTGCCGAATCAAGGGATAACTTGTGTTGGCTCATTAAATGCGAGAAGAAGTGCATCCTTTCAAGTGTTAGAAACCGTTCAAGAACTTTTCCGTCAAGAGAAGGGATCTTATCTACTTCCTGGTAACACAAAATTTTGTTACCGAAAAGTAGGGAGAATATCTGTATGGGGTAAAATTGGTTAATGACATGTGGATGAATGGCGAGATGACACGTTTAAATAAAGACAGATAAGATATGAGTCAGCCAATAATTGGCACCGGGTACTGACATGTGGTTGGCGCAGAATAAGTTCTGAAGGCATTGAAACCGGGAACAAAGATTTGAAAGGGAGACATGTGTTGGAAAAGACAGCATTCAATGAGCAACCGTTATAGAGAATCTTTGTATTTATGTTCAACCGTTAAGCAGCCATCAATATGGATTTTATTCTCATTCAAGAAGGGCTTGATTTGAGAATCTTGTCTCTCTCAATAGAGCTATAAATTGAAGAACTTGTATCCATAGATGGACACGAAAAATCAGTTGTACTCAAAGGTTATAATTTGTTCTTACTATATAAAATTGCTCTCTTTCTTTTGTTCTTAATTTTGCTCTTATTATTGTTTCGGAGAAGCTAAGTGATAGAAAATAGGCATATAAACGCAACGGAAACAATCACCCAAGACCAAATAATCTTACATGTAAACTAGACAAATATAATCACTAACGAGATAGAAACACTAACCTCTTGAAGTTACTGCACAAATCTTCAATGATATTCACGCTATCCAGGTCTGCAGTCTCCTACTGTGTATCCTGAATTTCTACCGAACGTGATACTTGAGTGGCAAGTATTTTCTGTTCAAGAAAAATATTACCTTTTGTGAGTTTCTCAGCCAAAACCAGAAGCTAACATTTTGGAGTAGTTTCTGCTTCTTTCACGTTTTTCCTTCTGCTTTTCACGTTTTTGTTTCTTAGTTTATTTTGGAAAACTTCTTTTTTCACATCCTTTTGGTTTCATAAGACCAAAACCTATTTGAAGTCTTAGTAGCCAAAACGTGTAGGAGTCTACTACGTACCAAAAATGTGTAGCAGTCTCCTAACCCACCAAGGATACTATTTTCTTATTTAATTTCCTCGTTCTAGAATATTCAGGCACAGTAGGGACCACAGATTTAATAACGAGGCTTCCTATTGTGGTATTAATTCGAAATATGAATGAATTAATCCTACCACAATAAATTACAATTTATTCCACTAGAAAATTGTAATTGCACTCCTCAGTTTAATTTCGAAATCATTCATTAAAACTTATTTAACTCCCCGTGTTAAGATTACAAATACCAATCAGATAAATTAAATTACTGATAATTTAATTTATCAACTAATTTAATCCTTTATACTTCCGCTTAACTTATTTCATGTGACGGATACAAAATCCACCTGCAGGGTTTTCACATGAAAACTTTCAAGCATCCATAAAGGGGTATCATCTCTCAATGGTCAAGACACGGATTCTGTCAACTAATTATTATTTCACAAATGCACTTTGTCATTATTCAATTTACCAGGAATACATTAACTCGCAGTTGAGTCGTACCTTTTAATAAATCAAAATAATGAACAAAGCACATTGATCATAATAATCATATCAAGATTAAGAGTATAAGAACATTCAATGAGCTAGAGAGGTAGTTTTATATATTCAGTACAAAAATACTTATCTCTACTTGGTCCGTTCAATACACAAAAATGTACTAGCATAAGAAGTCGGAACTAAACCATTCCCATAATCAAGATAGATTATAATATAATCTTATGCTACAATCATCAAGATGCTTTGCCCAGTTTCATCTTTGATTGTGAACATTAACTTTATAACTTATAAGAACCGACAATTTAATCTTCTGCGCATGAGCTAAAGCTCCATACACTAAATCGTCTACTATATAAGTAAAGGGCACACATATGAAAAATTGATCTATTAGAATTAAGATTTCATTGAATTGAATAAATAAATAAACAATTGTTCCAATAAATAAAACATAATACTATAATCAAACCACATGGTTAATAGTATATCCTAACAATCTCCCACTTAGACTCATAACCATGCATCTACAACTCTAATACCCATTTCTTCTACATGCTTGTCAAAAGTCTTCTGCGGCAAGCTTTTGGTAAACGGGTCTGCCAAATTGTCTGCTGATGCAATCTTCAAAACTTTTACCCCTCCCCTCTGAACAATGTCACGAATTAAATGATATTTACGCTCAATATGTTTACTCCTCTTATGGCTTCGTGGTTCCTTCGAGTTTGCAACCGCACCACTATTGTCACAATAAAGTATAATTGGTGCTTGTACTGAAGGGACAACACCAAGCTCTTTCAGGAAGTTCCCGAGCCAAACAGCCTCCTTGGCAGCCTCAGAGGCAGCCACATATTCGGCTTCCAGGGTGGAATCAGCAACACATGATTGCTTAATACTCCTCCAAGTTATGGCTCCTCCTCCTAAGGTAAACACATTTCCTGAGGTAGATTTTCTAGAATCTCTATCTGACTGGAAATCTGAGTCTGTATACCCAATGGGTACAAGATCGCTTGAGTGAAAAACCAATATATAATCCCTAGTCCTTTTCAGGTACTTGATTATATGCTTAACGACAGTCCAATGTTCTCTCCCAGGATTACACTGAAATCTGCTAACTATGCCAACAGCAAAACAGATGTCAGGTCTAGTACATAGCATTGCATACATAAGGCTCCCTACAACAGAAGCATAAGGGACCGCCTTCATCTTCTCTATCTCATCAGCCGT